>CM031957.1:28900991-28913424 GCA_018749465.1 Paracanthobrama guichenoti
CAAAATAACATTTCATGCCTGTTAATTCAGCTCAGAATATCTCCTATTGGGTGTCTCTGCCGGCCTCTTGTGGAAAGAAATAATATAATATAACACGATATTTCATAACTCTTGCCACTAGATGGCCTTATAGCCCTGGATCAAATGAACTGCTGTCCTGGGTCTTAAAGGTCCCATGACATGACGAGTTCCCGTAGCCTGTCTGTGGTTCCCCAGTGGCTATAATATAGATAGGTGTAAACCAAGCCCTGGGTGTCCTGCTCTGCCTTTGCTCAGATGGGCCGATCTGGAATCTTCCCTGTATGTCGTTTATTCAGTTTATTTTAGTGGCAATGTCAGCACAGGCTTCACAAACAGACTTTTACGATATGGAGTCGACAGCACCGCCACTACCAGTGAGCAACAGTGTTCATTAATGCCTGATCTGTGATCAGTGATTTCTGATGTGTAGCTAATTATTCAACTTCACACAGATTCATTTAATACTGTTTATGTGTGATCGTACTTACACTAATAAAGCCCGTACTAGGGACCTCCCAAAGTTCAAGCCTCCCCGATAACAGGCTTTCAACTCAACGAAAAGGGACAAGCAGAGACCCACAAGTTTTATTTCACAACTAAAACACACTGAGCTCAACATCAATAATAGTAAAACACTTCAAATGTTACCCAGCAAGCCAAAGCAAACATTAATTGGCATGAATGGTCAAGACACTTCACTCATGCAGATGATAATACAAGCCCTTAATCACTGAGTACATCAGCCCAATGGGCTTCGTTTAGTCAGATCACATGGATCGGCCACTCCTACACTGGCCAAACACAACAACAACAACAACAACAAATATACAAACAAAAAACAAGTCACAAAAAAGAAAATACAAAACTCACCAAAGGTGGTTCCTTTCCTTGGTGTTATGTCAACAGACTCAAATTATGAAACAAAAAAAATACAAATCAAAACACTTCAAACCAACCAAACCCAAAAATACAATAATTATTTAAACCCACTCAGATTCTCTGCTCTTTACTTGAGCAGTGTCAATGTAAAGCCAGTCAAGGAAATGATACACAACCAATCAAAATACAGATAAAAATATAAACAAAACAAATAACTTAAAACCTAATAAGGATAATACACCAGGGGTCCGTTCTGCGTGCGCCGCTAACTCAGTCAGCTGGATTTGATTGTTGATGATTTGGCATGATCTCGGGTTGTTTGGTTCTTCGACGCTCATCCTGAACTTGCTGTCATAGCAACAGATCCGTAAGCTCAAACCTGCTCGGGAGCAGCTCATCATGTGAACAGGATTAGACTGCATCTTGAGGTGATATTAAAATCTGTCCCAGCCACGGCTGCTTTATTACAAGAGCTCATCACTGAACCAGACGGACAATAATATTGTCAAATAATAATAATAATAATATAAAAATGTACTTGAAAATAATATTATAATGTTGTGTAAAAGGTGTATAATACTATAGACACAGCCACTTGATTGAGAGATTTACTTGTGATGGAATAATTACTTCATCATTCATCATTTATCTATTATAACTTTTATGTTGTTTTGGTCACTTGGCTGTTTCCTTATAAAGCTCCAGAAATTTGTGGGGGGTTTTAAGTGTAATTTGTCAAGTTTTTTTGCCAGGTGGCTTTTTTAATTATATGATGTCACTATGTTGTCTTCCCTCCAGCCAATCGCTGCATTGCGGATCGTGGTTTGGAGTATCGATGCATCTGCCCTCTTCAGGGAACACGAGAACGTGCAGTAATCTCAGATAACTTAATCCAGATATTTTAATCCAATCCACAGATTTGTTTGAAGAACCAAATTAGCCAGAGATCAGTTATCACGATTAGAAGATCTGGGATCTGTCAAATCATCTCAGATGTATTAAGCGAGGTAGAAGAACGGTTCTAGGTGGCGCCAGAACCAAAGGCTACGCTTTCACAGCGCATCCAAGGTAAACGGCGTCCAGGCAATAACAACCCACCGCTCTTAAAGGGGCCATCCTGTTACTTGCAAACCCCATTCTTAAAAGGGCAATCCCACTACATATGCATCAATGAATCAAGACAGTGACTAAACGATCAACTTCACATTTTTTTTCCTAGTAGCATGAAACAAATCTGTTATTTAAAGTGTGATTAAACTACAGAGCACGATCAAAGAACACTCTCTTTATAATGGCTGAAGCTGTCAATCACACGTTGCAAGTATATCTGCACACTTGCCCAAACTGCCATTATAATGAATGACGCTGTTACGCTGCACAATGAAGCTCTTACTGTATTCATATCGATACTATTGATGTTTGCTGCTAGTTGTGGTGAAAGCATTTTGTGAGAGAAATAGCACTGCAATGACGAGATCACTGCATTCACGCGATAAACACACTGTCTGTCTACTCAACGCTCATCACTGCAGCCGCTCATGTGATCTAAAAATAAAATGCTATGATCAACACTTTCACGATTCGTTAATCTCGACAGCTGTAATAGTAAAAAAAACTTAGTAAAAGTATTCGAGAGGGGTTCCAAAGATGTCAGCCAATCACAACAGTGGGCGTTTACACTGAAGTCTCACAGCAGACACACCCCTTCAAACAGAGCATTCAAGGGCTAAAATCAGGATAGAAAATGCCTTTTATTTCTAAAGTATTACATTTTATAATGTAAAAATCATACTAACAATATAAGTACACCCCAGGAAACGTAAAATAATAAAAAAATCCACATCATGGGACCTTTAAAGGGTTAGTTCACTCAAAAATGAAAATGACCCCATAATTTACTCTCCCTCAAGCCGTCCATGGCATTCTTCTTTCAGTCAAACACAATCAGAGTTATATTAAATAATGTCCTGGCTCTTCCAAGCTTTATAATGGCAGTGGATGGTAGCCCAAAATTTGAAGCCCAAAAAAGGGTAAATGACAGATATTCAACTATATACAGCCACCTCAGGGTGTTGCATGTTTGCCATAATTAGCAGTTTGTTCTGAGTGGTAGTCTGGTGCTGTGAATAGAATAGATAGATGAGTGGATTTATCATTGTGCAGTGTCATCACTTTTCAACTTTTATGAAGCTTCTCTTGGATAGACTTGAATCGATTCTCTAAATGTATCTACATGTAAAATAAGCTCAATGAAAATTAATTTCTGTCTTCTATTCTGATAAAGTAAATTCCATCTGGAGAAATCAAACTTACCAGAGTCCAGCTGTGTGTCCATGAAGAGTGACCAGTCTGTGGGAACACCTCTAACATTTACTGAAGGACATACATCAACTGATCTGAGGTACGGACGGACAGATGACATTATCATGGTGCAATGTAAAATTGTCATGTAGTTAAAAAGTTAACTACATGAATTCTTCTTGTCACTATTTCTTTTAAAGTCAATTACACAGTCAGAGATCAGAGTCAGAGTCCAGCTGTGTGTCCATGAAGAGTGACCAGTCTATGGAAAAACCTCCAGTATTTAAGGGAAGACACACATCAACTGATCTGAGGTACAAAATGATAGATGGGTGGGTGGGTTGGTGGATTGATGGATGGGTGGGTGGATGGATGGGTTGATGTATTTATGGATGGATGGGTGTTGTGGATTAATGGATGGGTGGATGGATTGATGGATGCGTAGGTGGTTGGGTGGATGGATTGATGGGTGGGTGGGTGGATTGGTGGAATGGTGGATTGATGGTTGGGTGGATGGATTGTTGGGTGGGTGGGTGGATTGGTGGAATGGTGGATTGATGGTTGGTTGGATGGATGGAAGGATGTGTGGGTGGGTGGATGGATGGATGGATGGATAGATAGATGTGTGGGTGGGTGGATGGGTGGGAGGATGGATGGATTGATGGAAGGGTGGGTGGGATGATGGATGCATGGATGAATGTGTGGGTGGGTGGGAAGATGGAAGGGAGGATGGATGGTTGGATGGGTTGGAGAAGATGGATGGTTGGTTGGGTTGGATGGGTGGATGGATGACATTATCACAGTGCAATGTAAAATTGTCAAATTAACTACATTAATTCTTCTTGTCACTATTTCTTTTAAAGTCAATTACACAGTCAGAGATCAAACTCACCAGAGTCCAGCTGTGTGTCCATGAAGAGTGACCAGTCTATGGAAAAACCTCCAGTATTTAAGGGAAGACACACATCAGCTGATCTGAGGTACATCATGATAGATGGGTGGGTGGGTTGGTGGATTGATGGATGGACAGGTGGATGGATGGATGGTGGGTGGATGGGTGGGTTGGTTTGGATGAATGAATGAATGAATGGATGAGTAGGTGGTGTGNGTGGGTGGGTTGATGGGTTGATTGATGGATGGATGGGTGGGTTGATCGATTGACGGAAGGGTGGGTGCGAGGATGGATGGATGGATGGATGTGTAGGTGGATAGATGGATGGATTGACAGAAGGGTGGGTGGGAGGATGGATGGATGGATGGGTGGATGGATTGACAGAAGGGTGGGTGGGAGGATGGATGTATGGATGGGTAGGTGGGTGACGTGTTGATGGATTGATTGATTGATGGATTGATGGATGGATGGATGGATGATGGATGGGTAGGTGGTGTGGTGTGTTGATGGATGGGTAGGTGGTGTGGTGTGTTGATGGATTGATGGGTGAATGGATGGATAGATGGGTAGGTGGTGTGGTGTGTTGATGGGTAGATGGGTGGACAGATGGATGGATTGGTAGTTGGTGTGGTGTGTTGTGTTGATGGATTGATGGGTGGATGGATGGATGGATGGTAGGTGGTGTGGTGTGGTGTGTTGATGGGTAGATGGATGGATGGATGGATGGACAGATTGATGGGTGGATGGACAGATGGATGGATGGCTGGCTGGATGGGTGGGTTGATGGATGGATTGATAGATTGATGGGTGGGTGGATAGAATGATGGATGGATGGATGGATGGATTGATGGATGAGTGGGAGGATAGATGGATGGATGGGTAGGTGGTGTGGTGTGTTGATGGATGGGTGGTTGGGTAGATGTGTGGGTGGGTGGATGGGTGGGAGGATGGATGGATTGATGGAAGGGTGGGTGGGTGGGTGGGATGATGGATGCATGGATGAATGTGTGGGTGGGTGGGAAGATGGAAGGGAGGATGGATGGTTGGATGGGTGGATGGATGACATTATCATTGTCAAATTAACTACATTAATTCTTCTTGTCACTATTTTTTTTAAAGTCAATTACACAGTCAGAGATCAAACTCACCAGAGTCCAGCTGTGTGTCCATGAAGAGTGACCAGTCTATGGAAAAACCTCCAGTATTTAAGGGAAGACACATATCAGCTGATCTGAGGTACATCATGATAGATGGGTGGGTGGGTTGATGGATGGATGGTGGGTGGATGGGTGGGTTGGTTTGGATGAATGAATGAATGGATGAGTAGGTGGTGTGGTTATTGATGGATTGATGGGTGGATGGGTAGGTGGTGTGGCGTGTTGTGTTGATGGATTGATGGATGGATGGGTGGGTGGGTTGATCGATTGATGGGTGGGTTGATGGATGGATGGATGGATGGGTGGGTGGGTTGATGGATTGACGGAAGGGTGGGTGCGAGGATGGATGGATGGATGGATGGATGGATGTGCGGGTGGATAGATGGATGGATTGACAGAAGGGTGGGTGGGAGGATGGATGGATGGATGGGTGGCTGGGTGGATGGATGGATTGACAGAAGGGTGGGTGGGAGGATGGATGTATGGATGGGTAGGTGGGTGACGTGTTGATGGATTGATGGATGGATGGATGGATGGATGATGGATGGGTAGGTGGTGTGGTGTGTTGATGGATGGGTAGGTGGTGTGGTGTGTTGATGGATTGATGGGTGAATGGATGGATAGATGGGTAGGTGGTGTGGTGTGTTGATGGGTAGATGGGTGGACAGATGGATGGATTGGTAGTTGGTGTGGTGTGTTGTGTTGATGGATTGATGGGTGGATGGATGATGGATGGATGGATGGTAGGTGGTGTGGTGTGTTGATGGGTAGATGGATGGATGGATGGATGGACAGATTGATGGGTGGATGGACAGATGGATGGATGGCTGGCTGAATGGGTGGGTTGATGGATGGATTGATAGATTGATGGGTGGATGGATGGATGGGTGGGTGGGTAGAATGATGGATGGATGGATGGATGGATTGATGGATGAGTGGGAGGATGGATGGATGGATGGATAGATGGGTAGGTGGTGTGGTGTGTTGATGGGTAGATGGATGGATGTGTGGGTGGGAGGATGATGGATGGATGGGTAGGTGGTGTGGTGTGTTGGGTGGATGGATGGTTGGTTGGATGGTTGGATGGATGGATGGGTAGGTGGTGTAGTGTGTTGATGGATGGGTGGTTGGGTGGGTTGATGGATTGATGGATAGGTGGATGGATGGATGGATTGACGGAAGTGTGGGTGGGAGGATGGATGGATGGATGTGTGGATGGATGGATTGACAGAAGGGTGGGAGGATGGATGGATTCATGGATGGATGGATGGATGGATGGGTAGGTGGTGTGGTGTGGTATGGTGTGTTGATGGATTGAAGGGTGGTTGGATGGATGGGTAGGTGGTGTGGTGTGTTGATGGATGATGGGTGGGTGGGTGGATGGATGGATGGATGGGTAAGTGGTGTGGTGTGTTGATGGATGGGTGGTTGGGTAGGTTGATGGATTGGTGGGTGGGAGGATGGATGGATGGAAGTGTGGGTGGGTGGGTGGATGGATTGACGAAAGGGTGGTTGGGAGGAGTGATGGATGTGTGGGTGGGTGGATGGATGGATAGGTAGGTGACGTGTTGATGGATTGATAGGTGGATGGATGGATAGATGGATACGTGGTGTGGTGTGGTGTGTTGATGGGTAGATGGGTGGACGGATGGATGGATGGATTGGTAGGTGGTGTGGTGTGGTGTGTTGATGGATTGATGGGTGGATGGATGGATGGGTGGGTAGGTGGTGTGGTGTGTTGATGGATTGATGGGTGGANTGGATGGATGGATGATGGATGGGTAGGTGGTGTGGTGTGTTGATGGATTGATAGGTGGATGGATGGATAGATGTATACGTGGTGTGGTGTGTTGATGGGTAGATGGGTGGACGGATGGATGGATGGATTGGTAGGTGGTGTGGTGTGTTGATGGATTGATGGGTGGATGGATGGATGGATGGATGGGTGGGTAGGTGGTGTGGTGTGTTGATGGATTGATGGGTGGATGGATGGATGGATGGCTGATAGGTGGTGTGGTGTGTTGATGGGTAGATGGATGGATGTATGGGTGGGCGGATGGATGGATAGATGGATGGATTGATTGATGGATGATGGATGGATGGATGGATGGATGGGGGGTGGATGGATGGGTGGATGGATGGATGGATGGATGGATGGATGGATGGATGGATGGATTGATTGATTGATGGATGATGGATGGATGGGTGGGCGGATGGATGAATAGATGGATGTATGGATGATGGATGGATGGATGGATGGATGGATGGATGGATGGGTGGAAGGATGGAAGGATGGATGTGTTGATGGATGGGTGGTTGAGTGGGTTGATGGATTGATGGATAGGTGGGTGGATGGATGGATGGATTGACGGAAGTGTGGGTGGGAGGATGGATGGATGGATGTGTGGATGGATGGATTGACAGAAGGGTGGGAGGATGGATGGATTCATGGATGGATGGATGGATGGATGTGTGGGTGGGTGGGAGGATGATGGATAGATGGGTAGGTGGTGTGGTGTGTTGGGTGGATGGATGGTTGGTTGGATGGATGGATGGGTAGGTGGTGTGGTGTGTTGATGGATGGGTGGTTGGGTGGGTTGATGGATTGATGGATAGGTGGATGGATGGATGGATTGACGGAAGTGTGGGTGGGAGGATGGATGGATGGATGTGTGGATGGATGGATTGACAGAAGGGTGGGAGGATGGATGGATTCATGGATGGATGGATGGATGGGTAGGTGGTGTGGTGTGGTATGGTGTGTTGATGGATTGAAGGGTGGTTGGATGGATGGGTAGGTGGTGTGGTGTGTTGATGGATGATGGGTGGGTGGATGGATGGATGGATGGGTAAGTGGTGTGGTGTGTTGATGGATTTATGGGTGGATGGATGGGTAGGTGGTGTGGTGTGTTGATGGATTGATGAGTGGTCATATGGAGGGATGGGTAGGTGGTGTGTTGATAGATGGGTAGGTGGATGGCTAGATGGATGGGTGAGTGGGTTGATGGATGGATGGATTGATAGACTGTTGTGGATGGATGGATGGAAGGATGATTGGATGGATGGGTGAGTGAATGGATGGATTGATTGATGGATTGATTGATTGATTGATGGATTGATGGATTAGATGGATTAGATGGATGACATTATCACGGTGCAATGTAAAATTGTCAAGTTAACTACATTAATTCTTCTTGTCACTATTTCTTTTAAAGTCAATTACACAGTCAGAGATCAGAGTCAGAGTCCAGCTGTGTGTCCATGAAGAGTGACCAGTCTATGGAAAAACCTCCAGTATTTAAGGGAAGACACAAATCAACTGATCTGAGGTACATCATGATAGATGGGTGGGTGGGTTGGTGGATTGATGGATGGACGGATGGATGGATGGATGGGTTGGTGGGTGGGTTGGTTTGGATGGATGAATTGATGACTACTATGGTGCAATGTAAAATTGTCAAATTAACTATATTGATTCTTCTTGTCACTATTTCTTTTAAAGTCAATTACACAGTCAGAGATCAAACTCACCGGAGTCCAGCTGTGTGTCCATGAAGAGTGACCAGTCTATGGAAAAACCTCCAGTATTTAAGGGAAGACACAAATCAACTGATCTGAGGTACAAAATGATGTATGTATGTATGTATGTATGGATGGATGGATGGGTGGATGGATAAGCTGTCAAGTTAATTACATGAATTCTTCCTGACACTATTTCTCTTACAGTCAATTACACAGTTGGGGGGCGCTCATGCGCAGATCATGGAGTAGGCGTGTTTTTCTGAGCTCTCCGCCGACATTACATTTTTGTAATTAACGTACCGTCTATCCACTTCTCGGTTGATAATGACTTACTGAATTTCGTTATTTCGAAAGAACTCATTCTGTCAGAAAAATGGCATCTAAGAAATCTTCAAAAACTGTTGCAACTAAGGATGACGTCAACCCAAGTGATTCTATCTCTCAGGGAAATGTGAATGTGATACTTGCTGCAAACGGTCCCGCAAAAGGGGATGATTTGAAAAAGATGATAGAGGACAAGATGACAGCATTAAGTACTCACTTGGACACTACGCTGGTTAACCTGCAGTCAGATCAGGCCGGCGTTAAACAAAAAATGGTGGAGTTAGAAAGTTCCCTGACTGGTGCTGATTTATGCCTCGGAGAGGTTGAAAAATTGTGTGAAGATTTGTGTGCTGAAAACAAATCTCTCTGGGCTAAACTGAACGACTTGGAAGGACGCTCCCGGAGACTGAATCTAAAATTTCTGGGAATAAGTAAAGGTGAGGAGAGGGGGCGCCATTCGGTGTTCATTTCGGACCTGATTACCGAGCTTTTTGGCTGAGACAACTTCCCCAACCCTGTGAAGATTGACCGAGCACATCGAGCACTGTTACCCAAGCCATCTGAGGCCAGAGACCTCGTACCATTATCGCACGGGTCCACAATGATCGGCATAAAGACTTAATCCTCCGTCTGAGCCGGGATAAGTTTCCTCTGGAATATGAAGGAATGCAAATTCATATCTTCCCTGATTATACACCGGAGGTGACAGCACAGTGACACGCATTTAGTTCGGTCACGAAAGCTCTGCGGGAGGCTGGGTTGAAATGGTCCCTGCTTTTTCCATTGAAACTGATGCTGCATTACAACGGACGCAAGCTCTCCTCTTATTCGAATCTCCGGTAGAGTGAGTGGTCGCTCGGCCCAGGGCCTATGGCAGGATCGTCCTCATTCATGGCACATAAATTGCCTGGAAATGCTGGCGGTGTTTCAGGCTTGAAACACTACTTGCCATATCTCAGGGGCCATCATGCGCTGGTGCTCTCAGACAGCTCATCGGTGGTCTCCTATGAACTATCAGGGGGATCTGAGGTCTCGTCCTTTATACAAGCTGGCTTGTCAGATCCTCCTGTGGGCCCAGGGGAAGCTGAACTCAGTCAGAGCAGTTTACATCCTGGTGCACCTGAATGTCGAGGCAGGGGCTGAGGACCGGGGAGTAGAGACTCCACACCAAGGTCACACAAGTGGACCTGTTCACTACACAAGAAAACACCATTGTCATCTGTGGTTCTCCCTAGTGCACCCAGCTCCTCTTGGACTGGACGCCATGGTACAGGAGTGGCCGAGGCTGCCCCTGTAGACATTTCCCCCGATTGCTCTGTTTCTGGGAGTTCTAGAGAGAGTGCGCTGGCACGGGGCCCATCTGCTGCTAGTAGCCCCATTCTGGTCGGCCCGGGCATGGTTCTCGGACATCGTGTCTCTCCTCGATGGCTCTCCACTGGAGATTCTGCTCAGGAGGGACCTTCTCTCTCAGGTGGGCGGTGCCATCCTGCACCCTTGTCCAGAGCTGTGGAAACTGTGGACTTGGCCTCTGAGGGGGCCCAGCTCATAAGTGCTGGTCTCTCAACTGAGGTTATTGAGACCATTCTACACTTTAGAGCTCCCTCCACGAGAAAACTGTACACTCTGAAACAGAGACTCTTCACCTTATGGTGCAGAGATCACCTGTGGGATCTAGTTAACTGCCCTGCAAGCGCGGTGCTGGAGTTCCTGCAGGAGAAGTTCTCCTCCGGGTTAGCTCCCTCCACATTTAAGGTGTACGTGGTGGCCTTAGCAGCTTACCACTCTCCTTTGCGTGGTGTTTCATTGGGGCGACACCCTTTAGTTACTTGTTTCCTCCCTGGCACTCTGAGGTTGAGGCCTGGAGTACGCACCAGGGTGCCGGCCAGGGACTTGACTTTTGTCCCTCAAGGTCTTTCTAAGGCTCCCTGAGCTGCTAGAAGAAGTTGCTGAGAAATTTCTCACTCTGAAAGCTATCTTTCTGCTTGCTATTTCTTCTCTTAAGAGAATAGGAGATTTACAAACTCTCTCTGTGGCACCCTCGTGCTCGTCCGGTATGGCGAAGGCTATATTCCTAAGGTCATCACTAATGCTGTGATACCTTTAGGACTTCAGGCCTTCTGTCCTCCTCCTTTCTGATGTCAGACCAGGAAAAACTCTATATGCTTTGCCCTGTTTGTGCACTAGACACATATGTCCACACAGCTGCCCTGTGGAGAAAGTCAGAACAGTTGTTCGTTTTTACGGGCCACCGTAAGTCACGGAGGGAGCCTTTCTCCTCCTCCTCTGTTTCGGAACCACCAAACTCGGGACCACCGGAACTGGGTCCACCTCCCTGGCAGTTCTCTCCAGATGGCGGGCGAGACTCTCCACCATGGCCTCAAAGCTGACCCCATCGTATGAGCTTCTGAGTAGCCAGTCCAACGGCTCGTCAAGAGCATAATTGAATAGGTCCTTGCAAGCCTCCTCGTTAAGGTTCCACCCCTGTGCAGCACTGCTAAATCTTTGTCCGAACTCTCTCATCTCCATCCCCTTCTAAAGGAGAGAAACTAGCTCCTTAAATTGGAGCATCCACTCAGATTGCGGACAGGAGACTGGTTGCGCCCCTCTCCTCCGCTGAGTCCTCATAGAGGTCAGTACGTTATGTTATGTTCAAAAAAGGAAAAACTGAGGTGAGGACTCATATACAGGAGAAGAGTGATTTTATTTTATTATCACATAATAACAAAACAAAACCCACGAGGGGGAAAAACATACATCTAGATATACACCAAACAGAAAACATACCAACGGACAATGGAAAAACGGAAGACATTTGACAACATACCAACACAGACTGCCAAACACAAGGAGCTTAAGAAGGGAAACAACTCAAGAGGGAACAGGTGGAAGAAATCAAACATTAATCAGATAACAAGGGGTAGGGGTCAGACAGACAAACGAGCACGTGGACAGGCATGTGACACATCCAAAGTGGCTGTATATTAAGGCTTGGTCAGTTGTTGGTAGCTCTCTTGCAGCTATTCATTTTTTAATCCTATATCTTTAAGGAAGTTACAATGTAAGAATTTTGTTGTGCTCAATTCCATTAGAATTTTAAAACAAATGAAAACCGCGTTTGAATATTACGTGTCCGTCTGTGCATCTGCCTATTTGCAATAATCCAGATTTCTTACCCGGCCAGTCGGTTAAGGTATTTTCACTGTGGAGGGGCAAAGGACTAACCACGATCAGGGATTTTATACTGATTAAAAATTTGCTTTTGAACACTTGTATAAAACCTTTGATCTTTCCCATTCTCAATTTTTCCAATATTTACTGGTGCGCCACTAGGATGGAT
>CM031957.1:28977856-29030356 GCA_018749465.1 Paracanthobrama guichenoti
CTTTATATCCCTCGATTCTGACTTTATATAAATGCAATTCTGACTTTATATCACATGATTCTAACTCTCTGACTTTATATCACTCCAATTCTGACTTTATATCACTCAATTCTGACTTTATATCACTCAATTCTGACTTTATATAACTCAATTCTGACTTTATATCTCAATTCTGACTTTATATCACTCAATTCTGACTTTATATCACATAATTCTGACTTTATATCAACTCAATTCTGACTTTATATCCTCAGATTCTGACTTTATATAATGCAATTCTGACTTTATATCACATAATTCTGACTTTATATCTCAATTCTGACTTTATATCACTCAATTCTGACTTTATATCCACTCAATTCTGACTTTATATCCCATAATTCTGACTTTATATCTCAATTCTGACTTTATATCGCTCAATTCTGACTTTATATCACATAATTCTGACTTTATATCCACTCAATTCTGACTTTATATCCTCGATTCTGACTTTATATAATGCAATTCTGACTTTATATCACATAATTCTGACTTTATATCTCAATTCTGACTTTATATCACTCAATTCTGACTTTATATCACTCAATTCTGACTTTATATCTCAATTCTGACTTTATATAACGCAATTCTGACTTTATATCACTCTCAATTCTGACTTTATATCACTCAATTCTGACTTTATATCACACAATTCTGACTTTATATCACTCAATTCTGACTTTATATCACTCAATTCTGACTTTATATCACTCAATTCTGACTTTATATCACAATTCTGACTTTATATAACTTAATTCTGACTTTATATCACTCAATTCTGACTTTATATCACTCAATTCTGACTTTATATCACTCAATTCTGACTTTATATCACATAATTCTGACTTTATATAACTCAATTCTGACTTTATATCTCAATTCTGACTTTATATCCTCAATTCTGACTTTATATCACATAATTCTGACTTTATATCACTCAATTCTGACTTTATATCCCTCAATTCTGACTTTATATAACTCAATTCTGACTTTATATCACATAATTCTGACTTTATATCACTCTTTATATCAATTCTGACTTTATATCTCAATTTCTGACTTTATATCACTCAATTCTGACTTTATATCACTCAATTCTGACTTTATATCACTCAATTCTGACTTTATATATCCAATTCTGACTTTATATCACTGAATTCTGACTTTATATAACTCAATTCTGACTTTATATAAATTCTCAATTCTGACTTTATATCACTCAATTCTGACTTTATATCACTCAATTCTGACTTTATATCGACTCAATTCTGACTTTATATCACATAATTCTGACTTTATATCACTCAATTCTGACTTTATATCTCTCGATTCTGACTTTATATAATGCAATTCTGACTTTATATCACATAATTCTGACTTTATATAACTCGATTCTGACTTTATATCACTCAATTCTGACTTTATATCACTCAATTCTGACTTTATATAACTCAATTCTGACTTTATATCTCAATTCTGACTTTATATCACTCAATTCTGACTTTATATCACTCAATTCTGACTTTATATCTCAATTCTGACTTTATATCACTCAATTCTGACTTTATATCACTCAATTCTGACTTTATATAATTCTCTTTATATCACATAATTCTGACTTTATATCACTGCAATTCTGACTTTATATCACATAATTCTGACTTTATATCACAGCATCGATTCTGACTTTATATCACTCAATTCTGACTTTATATCACTCAATTCTGACTTTATATCACTCAATTCTGACTTTATATCACTCAATTCTGACTTTATATAACTCAATTCTGACTTTATATCTCAATTCTGACTTTATATCACTCAATTCTGACTTTATATCACTCAATTCTGACTTTATATAACTCAATTCTGACTTTATATAACTCAATTCTGACTTTATATCACTCAATTCTGACTTTATATCACTCAATTCTGACTTTATATCACTCAATTCTGACTTTATATCACTGACAATTCTGACTTTATATCACTCAATTCTGACTTTATATAACTCAATTCTGACTTTATATCACTCAATTCTGACTTTATATCACTCAATTCTTTACTTTATATATCACTCAATTCTGACTTTATATCACTCAATTCTGACTTTATATCACTCAATTCTGACTTTATATCACTCAATTCTGACTTTATATCACTCAATTCTGACTTTATATCACTCAATTCTGACTTTATATCACTCAATTCTGACTTTATATCACTCAATTCTGACTTTATATCACTCAATTCTGACTTTATATCACTCACTTTATTCTGACTTTATATCACTCAATTCTGACTTTATATCACTCAATTCTGACTTTATATAACTCAATTCTGACTTTATATCACTCAATTCTGACTTTATATCACTCAATTCTGACTTTATATCACATAATTCTGACTTTATATCACTCAATTCTGACTTTATATCTCTCATGCATTCTGACTTTATATCACTCAATTCTGACTTTATATCTCAAATTCTGACTTTATATCACTCAATTCTGACTTTATATCTCAATTCTGACTTTATATCACTCAATTCTGACTTTATATCTCTCAATTCTGACTTTATATCACTCAATTCTGACTTTATATCACTCAATTCTGACTTTATATCACATCAATTCTGACTTTATATAACTCAATTCTGACTTTATATCACTCAATTCTGACTTTATATCTCAATTCTGACTTTATATCACTCAATTCTGACTTTATATCACTCAATTCTGACTTTATATCACTCAATTCTGACTTTATATAACTCAATTCTGACTTTATATCACTCAATTCTGACTTTATATCACTCAATTCTGACTTTATATCACTCAATTCTGACTTTATATCTCAATTCTGACTTTATATCACTCAATTCTGACTTTATATCACATAATTCTGACTTTATATCACTCAATTCTGACTTTATATCCCTCGATTCTGACTTTATATAATGCAATTCTGACTTTATATCACATAATTCTGACTTTATATCTCAATTCTGACTTTATATCACTCAATTCTGACTTTATATCACTCAATTCTGACTTTATATAACTCAATTCTGACTTTATATCTCAATTCTGACTTTATATCACTCAATTCTGACTTTATATCACATAATTCTGACTTTATATCACTCAATTCTGACTTTATATCCCTCGATTCTGACTTTATATAATGCAATTCTGACTTTATATCACATAATTCTGACTTTATATCTCAATTCTGACTTTATATCACTCAATTCTGACTTTATATCACTCAATTCTGACTTTATATCACTCAATTCTGACTTTATATAACTCAATTCTGACTTTATATCTCAATTCTGACTTTATATCTCAATTCTGACTTTATATCACTCAATTCTGACTTTATATCACTCAATTCTGACTTTATATCACTCAATTCTGACTTTATATCACTCTATTCTGACTTTATATCACTCAATTCTGACTTTATATAACTAAATTCTGAATTTATATCACTCAATTCTGACTTTATATCACGCAATTCTGACTTTATATCACTCAATTCTGACTTTATATCACTCAATTCTGACTTTATATAACTCAATTCTGACTTTATATCTCAATTCTGACTTTATATCACTCAATTCTGACTTTATATCACATAATTCTGACTTTATATCACTCAATTCTGACTTTATATCCCTCGATTCTGACTTTATATAATGCAATTCTGACTTTATATCACATAATTCTGACTTTATATCACTCAATTCTGACTTTATATCTCAATTCTGACTTTATATCTCAATTCTGACTTTATATCTCTCAATTCTGACTTTATATCACTCGATTCTGACTTTATATCACTCAATTCTGACTTTATATAACTCAATTCTGACTTTATATAACTCAATTCTGACTTTATATCTCAATTCTGACTTTATATCACTCAATTCTGACTTTATATCACTCAATTCTGACTTTATATCTCAATTCTGACTTTATATCACATAATTCTGACTTTATATCACTCAATTCTGACTTTATATCACTCGATTCTGACTTTATATAATGCAATTCTGACTTTATATCACATAATTCTGACTTTATATAACTCGATTCTGACTTTATATCACTCAATTCTGACTTTATATCACTCAATTCTGACTTTATATAACTCAATTCTGACTTTATATCTCAATTCTGACTTTATATCACTCAATTCTGACTTTATATCACTCAATTCTGACTTTATATCTCAATTTCTGACTTTATATAACTCAATTCTGACTTTATATCACATAATTCTGACTTTATATAACTCGATTCTGACTTTATATAATGCAATTCTGACTTTATATCACATAATTCTGACTTTATATAACTCGATTCTGACTTTATATAATGCAATTCTGACTTTATATCACTCAATTCTGACTTTATATCACTCAATTCTGACTTTATATAACGCAATTCTGACTTTATATCTCAATTCTGACTTTATATCTCAATTCTGACTTTATATCACTCAATTCTGACTTTATATCACTCAATTCTGACTTTATATAACTCAATTCTGACTTTATATCTCAATTCTGACTTTATATCACTCAATTCTGACTTTATATCTCACAATTCTGACTTTATATAACGCAATTCTGACTTTATATCACATAATTCTGACTTTATATAACGCAATTCTGACTTTATATCACGCAATTCTGACTATATCACATAATTCTGACTTTATATCACTCAATTCTGACTTTATATAACGCAATTCTGACTTTATATCACATAATTCTGACTTTATATAACTCGATTCTGACTTTATATAACTCGATTCTGACTTTATATAACGTGATTCTGACTTTATATCTCAATTCTGACTTTATATCACACAATTCTGACTTTATATCACTCAATTCTGACTTAATATAACTCAATTCTGACTTTATATCTCAATTCTGACTTTATATCACTCAATTCTGACTTTATATCTCACAATTCTGACTTTATATCACATAATTCTGACTTTATATAACTCGATTTTGACTTTATATAACTCAATTCTGACTTTATATCTCAATTCTGACTTTATATCACTCAATTCTGACTTTATATCACTCAATTCTGACTTTATATAACTCAATTCTGACTTTATATAACTCAATTCTGACTTTATATCACTCAATTCTGACTTTATATCACTCAATTCTGACTTTATATCACTCAATTCTGACTTTATATCACTCTATTCTGACTTTATATCACTCAATTCTGACTTTATATAACTAAATTCTGAATTTATATCACTCAATTCTGACTTTATATCACGCAGTTCTGACTTTATATCACTCAATTCTGACTTTATATCACTCAATTCTGACTTTATATAACTCAATTCTGACTTTATATCACTCAATTCTGACTTTATATCTCAATTCTGACTTTATATCACTCAATTCTGACTTTATATCACATAATTCTGACTTTATATCACTCGATTCTGACTTTATATCCTCGATTCTGACTTTATATAATGCAATTCTGACTTTATATAATGCAATTCTGACTTTATATAACTCGATTCTGACTTTATATCACTCAATTCTGACTTTATATCACTCAATTCTGACTTTATATCACTCAATTCTGACTTTATATCTCAATTCTGACTTTATATCTCAATTCTGACTTTATATCACTCAATTCTGACTTTATATCACTCAATTCTGACTTTATATCTCAATTCTGACTTTATATCACATAATTCTGACTTTATATCACTCAATTCTGACTTTATATCACTCAATTCTGACTTTATATCACTCAATTCTGACTTTATATCACTCAATTCTGACTTTATATCTCTCAATTCTGACTTTATATCACTCAATTCTGACTTTATATCACTCAATTCTGACTTTATATCTCAATTCTGACTTTATATCACTCAATTCTGACTTTATATCACTCAATTCTGACTTTATATCTCAATTCTGACTTTATATCACTCAATTCTGACTTTATATCTCACAATTCTGACTTTATATAACTCAATTCTGACTTTATATCACATAATTCTGACTTTATATAACTCAATTCTGACTTTATATAATGCAATTCTGACTTTATATCACATAATTCTGACTTTATATAACTCGATTCTGACTTTATATCACTCAATTCTGACTTTATATCACTCAATTCTGACTTTATATAACTCAATTCTGACTTTATATAACTCAATTCTGACTTTATATAACATAATTCTGACTTTATATCTCAATTCTGACTTTATATCACTCAATTCTGACTTTATATCACTCAATTCTGACTTTATATCACATAATTCTGACTTTATATCACACAATTCTGACTTTATATCACATAATTCTGACTTTATATCACTCAATTCTGACTTTATATCACTCAATTCTGACTTTATATCACTCAATTCTGACTTTATATAACTCAATTCTGACTTTATATCTCAATTCTGACTTTATATCACTCAATTCTGACTTTATATCACTCAATTCTGACTTTATATCACTCAATTCTGACTTTATATCACTCTATTCTGACTTTATATCACTCAATTCTGACTTTATATAACTAAATTCTGAATTTATATCACTCAATTCTGACTTTATATCACTCAATTCTGACTTTATATCACTCAATTCTGACTTTATATCACTCAATTCTGACTTTATATAACTCAATTCTGACTTTATATCACTCAATTCTGACTTTATATCTCAATTCTGACTTTATATCACTCAATTCTGACTTTATATCACATAATTCTGACTTTATATCCCTCGATTCTGACTTTATATAATGCAATTCTGACTTTATATAATGCAATTCTGACTTTATATCACATAATTCTGACTTTATATCACTCAATTCTGACTTTATATCTCAATTCTGACTTTATATCTCAATTCTGACTTTATATCTCTCAATTCTGACTTTATATCACTCAATTCTGACTTTATATCACTCAATTCTGACTTTATATCACATAATTCTGACTTTATATCACTCAATTCTGACTTTATATCCTCGATTCTGACTTTATATAATGCAATTCTGACTTTATATCACATAATTCTGACTTTATATAACTCAATTCTGACTTTATATCACTCAATTCTGACTTTATATCTCTCAATTCTGACTTTATATCACTCAATTCTGACTTTATATAACTCAATTCTGACTTTATATCTCAATTCTGACTTTATATCTCAATTCTGACTTTATATCACACAATTCTGACTTTATATCACTCAATTCTGACTTTATATCTCAATTCTGACTTTATATCACATAATTCTGACTTTATATCACTCAATTCTGACTTTATATCCCTCGATTCTGACTTTATATAATGCAATTCTGACTTTATATCACATAATTCTGACTTTATATAACTCGATTCTGACTTTATATCACTCAATTCTGACTTTATATAACTCAATTCTGACTTTATATCTCAATTCTGACTTTATATCTCAATTCTGACTTTATATCACTCAATTCTGACTTTATATCACTCAATTCTGACTTTATATCTCAATTCTGACTTTATATCACTCAATTCTGACTTTATATCTCACAATTCTGACTTTATATAACGCAATTCTGACTTTATATCACATAATTCTGACTTTATATAACTCGATTCTGACTTTATATAATGCAATTCTGACTTTATATCACATAATTCTGACTTTATATAACTCGATTCTGACTTTATATCACTCAATTCTGACTTTATATCACTCAATTCTGACTTTATATAACTCAATTCTGACTTTATATAACATCAATTCTGACTTTATATAACTCAATTCTGACTTTATATCTCAATTCTGACTTTATATCACTCAATTCTGACTTTATATCACTCAATTCTGACTTTATATCACGCAATTCTGACTTTATATCACACAATTCTGACTTTATATCACATAATTCTGACTTTATATCACTCAATTCTGACTTTATATCACTCAATTCTGACTTTATATAACTAAATTCTGACTTTATATCACTCAATTCTGACTTTATATCACTAGTTCTGACTTTATATCACTCAATTCTGACTTTATATCACTCAATTCTGACTTTATATAACTCAATTCTGACTTTATATCACTCAATTCTGACTTTATATCTCAATTCTGACTTTATATCACTCAATTCTGACTTTATATCACATAATTCTGACTTTATATCACTCAATTCTGACTTTATATCACTCAATTCTGACTTTATATCACTCAATTCTGACTTTATATCACTCAATTCTGACTTTATATAACTCAATTCTGACTTTATATCTCAATTCTGACTTTATATCTCTCAATTCTGACTTTATATCTCAATTCTGACTTTATATCACTCAATTCTGACTTTATATCACTCAATTCTGACTTTATATCACTCAATTCTGACTTTATATCACTCTATTCTGACTTTATATCACTCAATTCTGACTTTATATAACTAAATTCTGACTTTATATCACTCAATTCTGACTTTATATCACTCAATTCTGACTTTATATCACTCAATTCTGACTTTATATCACTCAATTCTGACTTTATATAACTCAATTCTGACTTTATATCACTCAATTCTGACTTTATATCTCAATTCTGACTTTATATCACTCAATTCTGACTTTATATCACATAATTCTGACTTTATATCACTCAATTCTGACTTTATATCACTTTATATCATCAATCTGACTTTATATCACTCAATTCTGACTTTATATCTCAATTCTGACTTTATATCACATAATTCTGACTTTATATCACTCAATTCTGACTTTATATCCCTCGATTCTGACTTTATATAATGCAATTCTGACTTTATATCACATAATTCTGACTTTATATAACTCGATTCTGACTTTATATCACTCAATTCTGACTTTATATCACTCAATTCTGACTTTATATAACTCAATTCTGACTTTATATCTCAATTCTGACTTTATATCACGCAATTCTGACTTTATATCACTCAATTCTGACTTTATATCACTCAATTCTGACTTTATATCTCAATTCTGACTTTATATCACTCAATTCTGACTTTATATCTCACAATTCTGACTTTATATAACTCAATTCTGACTTTATATCACATAATTCTGACTTTATATAACTCGATTCTGACTTTATATCACTCAATTCTGACTTTATATCACTCAATTCTGACTTTATATCTCAATTCTGACTTTATATAACTCAATTCTGACTTTATATAACTCAATTCTGACTTTATATCTCAATTCTGACTTTATATCACTCAATTCTGACTTTATATCACGCAATTCTGACTTTATATCACACAATTCTGACTTTATATCACACAATTCTGACTTTATATCACTCAATTCTGACTTTATATCCTCGATTCTGACTTTATATAATGCAATTCTGACTTTATATCACATAATTCTGACTTTATATAACTCGATTCTGACTTTATATCACTCAATTCTGACTTTATATCACTCAATTCTGACTTTATATAACTCAATTCTGACTTTATATCTCAATTCTGACTTTATATAACGCAATTCTGACTTTATATCACTCAATTCTGACTTTATATCACTCAATTCTGACTTTATATCACTCAATTCTGACTTTATATATCTCAATTCTGACTTTATATCACTCAATTCTGACTTTATATCTCACAATTCTGACTTTATATAACGCAATTCTGACTTTATATCATAATTCTGACTTTATATCACTCAATTCTGACTTTATATCACTCAATTCTGACTTTATATCACTCAATTCTGACTTTATATCACTCAATTCTGACTTTATATCACTCAATTCTGACTTTATATAACTCAATTCTGACTTTATATCTCAATTCTGACTTTATATCACTCAATTCTGACTTTATATCACTCAATTCTGACTTTATATCACTCAATTCTGACTTTATATCACTCAATTCTGACTTTATATCACTCAATTCTGACTTTATATCACTCAATTCTGACTTTATATCACTCAATTCTGACTTTATATCACTCAATTCTGACTTTATATCACTCAATTCTGACTTTATATCACTCAATTCTGACTTTATATCAATTCTGACTTTAATTCAATTCTGACTTTATATCACTCAATTCTGACTTTATATCACTCAATTCTGACTTTATATCACTCTGACTTTATATCACTCAATTCTGACTTTATATTTATATCACTCAATTCTGACTTTATATCACTCAATTCTGACTTTATATCACTCAATTCTGACTTTATATAACTCAATTCTGACTTTATATCACTCAATTCTGACTTTATATCACTCAATTCTGACTTTATATCTCAATTCTGACTTTATATCACATAATTCTGACTTTATATCACTCAATTCTGACTTTATATCCTCAATTCTGACTTTATATAATGCAATTCTGACTTTATATCACATAATTCTGACTTTATATAACTCGATTCTGACTTTATATCACTCAATTCTGACTTTATATCACTCAATTCTGACTTTATATAACTCAATTCTGACTTTATATCTCAATTCTGACTTTATATCACTCAATTCTGACTTTATATCACTCAATTCTGACTTTATATCACTCAATTCTGACTTTATATCACTCAATTCTGACTTTATATCACTCAATTCTGACTTTATATCTCAATTCTGACTTTATATCACATCAATTCTGACTTTATATCCACTCAATTCTGACTTTATATCCTCACAATTCTGACTTTATATAATGCAATTCTGACTTTATATCACATAATTCTGACTTTATATAACTCGATTCTGACTTTATATCACTCAATTCTGACTTTATATCACTCAATTCTGACTTTATATAACTCAATTCTGACTTTATATAACTCAATTCACTTTATATTCTGACTTTTTATATCACTCAATTCTGACTTTATATCTCAATTCTGACTTTATATCACTCAATTCTGACTTTATATCACTCAATTCTGACTTTATATCACTCAATTCTGACTTTATTCTGACTTTATATCACTCAATTCTGACTTTATATCACTCAATTCTGACTTTATATCACTCAATTCTGACTTTATATCACTCAATTCTGACTTTATATCTCAATTCTGACTTTATATCACTCAATTCTGACTTTATATCACTCAATTCTGACTTTATATCACTCAATTCTGACTTTATATCTTTCTGACTTTATATATCACTCTATTCTGACTTTATATCACTCAATTCTGACTTTATATCACTCAATTCTGACTTTATATCACTCAATTCTGACTTTATATCACTCAATTCTGACTTTATATCACTAATTCTGACTTTATATCTGACTTTTATATCACTCAATTCTGACTTTATATCACTCAATTCTGACTTTATATCACTCAATTCTGACTTTATATCACATAATTCTGACTTTATATCACTCAATTCTGACTTTATATCCTCAATTCTGACTTTATATCACTCAATTCTGACTTTATATCACTCAATTCTGACTTTATATCACTCAATTCTGACTTTATATCTCAATTCTGACTTTATATCACATAATTCTGACTTTATATAACTCGATTCTGACTTTATATCACTCAATTCTGACTTTATATCACCTCAATTCTGACTTTATATCACTCAATTCTGACTTTATATCACTCAATTCTGACTTTATATCTCTCAATTCTGACTTTATATCACTCAATTCTGACTTTATATCACTCAATTCTGACTTTATATCACTCAATTCTGACTTTATATCACTCAATTCTGACTTTATATATCTCAATTCTGACTTTATATCCCTCAATTCTGACTTTATATAACTCAATTCTGACTTTATATCTCATTCTTCTGACTTTTTATATCTCTCAATTCTGACTTTATATCACTCAATTCTGACTTTATATCACTCAATTCTGACTTTATATAACTCAATTCTGACTTTATATCTCAATTCTGACTTTATATCACTCAATTCTGACTTTATATCACTCAATTCTGACTTTATATCACTCAATTCTGACTTTATATCACTCAATTCTGACTGACTTTATATCACTCAATTCTGACTTTATATCTCACAATTCTGACTTTATATAACATAATTCTGACTTTATATCACATAATTCTGACTTTATATAACACTCGATTCTGACTTTATATAATGCAATTCTGACTTTATATCACATAATTCTGACTTTATATAACTCGATTCTGACTTTATATCACTCAATTCTGACTTTATATCACTCAATTCTGACTTTATATAACTCAATTCTGACTTTATATAACATAATTCTGACTTTATATAACTTTCAATTCTGACTTTATATCTCAATTCTGACTTTATATCACTCAATTCTGACTTTATATCACTCAATTCTGACTTTATATCACGCAATTCTGACTTTATATCACACAATTCTGACTTTATATCACATAATTCTGACTTTATATCACTCAATTCTGACTTTATATAACTCAATTCTGACTTTATATCACTCAATTCTGACTTTATATCACTCAATTCTGACTTTATATCACTCAATTCTGACTTTATATCACAATTCTGACTTTATATAACTCAATTCTGACTTTATATCACTCAATTCTGACTTTATATCTCAATTCTGACTTTATATCACTCAATTCTGACTTTATATCACATAATTCTGACTTTATATCACTCAATTCTGACTTTATATCACTCAATTCTGACTTTATATCACTCAATTCTGACTTTATATCACTCAATTCTGACTTTATATCACTCAATTCTGACTTTATATCACTCAATTCTGACTTTATATCTCAATTCTGACTTTATATCTCAATTCTGACTTTATATCACTCAATTCTGACTTTATATCTCAATTCTGACTTTATATCACTCAATTCTGACTTTATATCACTCTATTCTGACTTTATATCACTCAATTCTGACTTTATATAACTAAATTCTGACTTTATATCCTCAATTCTGACTTTATATCACGCAGTTCTGACTTTATATCACTCAATTCTGACTTTATATCACTCAATTCTGACTTTATATAACTCAATTCTGACTTTATATCACTCAATTCTGACTTTATATCTCAATTCTGACTTTATATCACTCAATTCTGACTTTATATCACTCAATTCTGACTTTATATCACTCAATTCTGACTTTATATCCTCAATTCTGACTTTATATCACTCAATTCTGACTTTATATCACTCAATTCTGACTTTATATCACTCAATTCTGACTTTATATCACATAATTCTGACTTTATATCACTCAATTCTGACTTTATATCCCTCGATTCTGACTTTATATAATGCAATTCTGACTTTATATCACATAATTCTGACTTTATATAACTTTCGATTCTGACTTTATATCACTCAATTCTGACTTTATATCACTCAATTCTGACTTTATATAACTCAATTCTGACTTTATATCTCAATTCTGACTTTATATAACATCAATTCTGACTTTATATCACTCAATTCTGACTTTATATCACTCAATTCTGACTTTATATCTCAATTCTGACTTTATATCACTCAATTCTGACTTTATATCTCACAATTCTGACTTTATATAACGCAATTCTGACTTTATATCACATAATTCTGACTTTATATAACTCGATTCTGACTTTATATCACTCAATTCTGACTTTATATCACTCAATTCTGACTTTATATAACTCAATTCTGACTTTATATAACTCAATTCTGACTTTATATAACGCAATTCTGACTTTATATCTCAATTCTGACTTTATATCCTCAATTCTGACTTTATATCACTCAATTCTGACTTTATATCACACAATTCTGACTTTATATCACACAATTCTGACTTTATATCACTCAATTCTGACTTTATATCCCTCGATTCTGACTTTATATAATGCAATTCTGACTTTATATCACATAATTCTGACTTTATATAACTCGATTCTGACTTTATATCACTCAATTCTGACTTTATATCACTCAATTCTGACTTTATATAACTCAATTCTGACTTTATATCTCAATTCTGACTTTATATCACTAATTCTGACTTTATATCACTCAATTCTGACTTTATATCACTCAATTCTGACTTTATATCACTCAATTCTGACTTTATATCTCAATTCTGACTTTATATCACTCAATTCTGACTTTATATCTCACAATTCTGACTTTATATAACTCAATTCTGACTTTATATCACATAATTCTGACTTTATATAACTCAATTCTGACTTTATATCACTCAATTCTGACTTTATATCACTCAATTCTGACTTTATATAACTCAATTCTGACTTTATATAACGCAATTCTGACTTTATATAACGCAATTCTGACTTTATATCTCAATTCTGACTTTATATCACTCAATTCTGACTTTATATCACGCAATTCTGACTTTATATCACACAATTCTGACTTTATATCACACAATTCTGACTTTATATCACTCAATTCTGACTTTATATCACTCAATTCTGACTTTATATCACTCAATTCTGACTTTATATCTCAATTCTGACTTTATATCACTCAATTCTGACTTTATATCACTCAATTCTGACTTTATATCACTCTATTCTGACTTTATATCACTCAATTCTGACTTTATATAACTCAATTCTGACTTTATATCACTCAATTCTGACTTTATATCACTCAATTCTGACTTTATATAACTCAATTCTGACTTTATATCACTCAATTCTGACTTTATATCTCAATTCTGACTTTATATCACTCAATTCTGACTTTATATCACATAATTCTGACTTTATATCACTCAATTCTGACTTTATATCCCTCAATTCTGACTTTATATCACTCAATTCTGACTTTATATCACTCAATTCTGACTTTATATCTCAATTCTGACTTTATATCACATAATTCTGACTTTATATCACTCAATTCTGACTTTATATCCTCGATTCTGACTTTATATAATGCAATTCTGACTTTATATCACATAATTCTGACTTTATATAACTCGATTCTGACTTTATATCACTCAATTCTGACTTTATATCACTCAATTCTGACTTTATATAACTCAATTCTGACTTTATATCTCAATTCTGACTTTATATCACTCAATTCTGACTTTATATCACATAATTCTGACTTTATATCACTCAATTCTGACTTTATATCCCTCAATTCTGACTTTATATCACTCAATTCTGACTTTATATCACTCAATTCTGACTTTATATCTCAATTCTGACTTTATATCACATAATTCTGACTTTATATCACTCAATTCTGACTTTATATCCTCGATTCTGACTTTATATAATGCAATTCTGACTTTATATCACATAATTCTGACTTTATATAACTCGATTCTGACTTTATATCACTCAATTCTGACTTTATATCACTCAATTCTGACTTTATATAACTCAATTCTGACTTTATATCTCAATTCTGACTTTATATAACGCAATTCTGACTTTATATCACTCAATTCTGACTTTATATCACTCAATTCTGACTTTATATCTCAATTCTGACTTTATATCACTCAATTCTGACTTTATATCTCACAATTCTGACTTTATATAACATAATTCTGACTTTATATCACATAATTCTGACTTTATATAACTCGATTCTGACTTTATATCACTCAATTCTGACTTTATATCACTCAATTCTGACTTTATATAACTCAATTCTGACTTTATATAACGCAATTCTGACTTTATATAACATAATTCTGACTTTATATCTCAATTCTGACTTTATATCACTCAATTCTGACTTTATATCACGCAATTCTGACTTTATATCACACAATTCTGACTTTATATCACACAATTCTGACTTTATATCACACAATTCTGACTTTATATCACTCAATTCTGACTTTATATCACTCAATTCTGACTTTATATCTCAATTCTGACTTTATATCACTCAATTCTGACTTTATATCACTCAATTCTGACTTTATATCACTCAATTCTGACTTTATATCACTCTATTCTGACTTTATATCACTCAATTCTGACTTTATATAACTCAATTCTGACTTTATATCACTCAATTCTGACTTTATATCACTCAATTCTGACTTTATATAACTCAATTCTGACTTTATATCACTCAATTCTGACTTTATATCTCAATTCTGACTTTATATCACTCAATTCTGACTTTATATCACATAATTCTGACTTTATATCACTCAATTCTGACTTTATATCCTCAATTCTGACTTTATATCACTCAATTCTGACTTTATATCACTCAATTCTGACTTTATATCTCAATTCTGACTTTATATCACATAATTCTGACTTTATATAACTCGATTCTGACTTTATATCACTCAATTCTGACTTTATATCACTCAATTCTGACTTTATATAACTCAATTCTGACTTTATATCTCAATTCTGACTTTATATCACTCAATTCTGACTTTATATCACTCAATTCTGACTTTATATCTCAATTCTGACTTTATATCTCAATTCTGACTTTATATCTCACAATTCTGACTTTATATAACTCAATTCTGACTTTATATCACATAATTCTGACTTTATATAACTCGATTCAGACTTTATATAATGCAATTCTGACTTTATATCACATAATTCTGACTTTATATAACTCGATTTCTGACTTTATATCACTCAATTCTGACTTTATATCACTCAATTCTGACTTTATATCACTCAATTCTGACTTTATATAACGCAATTCTGACTTTATATCTCAATTCTGACTTTATATCTCAATTCTGACTTTATATCACTCAATTCTGACTTTATATCACTCAATTCTGACTTTATATAACTCAATTCTGACTTTATATCTCAATTCTGACTTTATATCACTCAATTCTGACTTTATATCTCACAATTCTGACTTTATATAACGCAATTCTGACTTTATATCACATAATTCTGACTTTATATAACTCAATTCTGACTTTATATCTCAATTCTGACTTTATATCACTCAATTCTGACTTTATATCACTCAATTCTGACTTTATATAACTCAATTCTGACTTTATATCTCAATTCTGACTTTATATCACTCAATTCTGACTTTATATCACTCAATTTCTGACTTTATATCACTCTATTCTGACTTTATATCACTCAATTCTGACTTTATATAACTAAATTCTGAATTTATATCACTCAATTCTGACTTTATATCACGCAGTTCTGACTTTATATCACTCAATTCTGACTTTATATCACTCAATTCTGACTTTATATAACTCAATTCTGACTTTATATCACTCAATTCTGACTTTATATCTCAATTCTGACTTTATATCACTCAATTCTGACTTTATATCACATAATTCTGACTTTATATCACTCAATTCTGACTTTATTCTGATTCTTTTATATAATGCAATTCTGACTTTATATCACATAATTCTGACTTTATATCACTCAATTCTGACTTTATATCTCAATTCTGACTTTATATCTCAATTCTGACTTTATATCTCAATTCTGACTTTATATCACTCAATTCTGACTTTATATCACTCAATTCTGACTTTATATCTCAATTCTGACTTTATATCACTCAATTCTGACTTTATATCTCACAATTCTGACTTTATATAACGCAATTCTGACTTTATATCACATAATTCTGACTTTATATAACTCGATTCTGACTTTATATCACTCAATTCTGACTTTATATCACTCAATTCTGACTTTATATAACTCAATTCTGACTTTATATAACATAATTCTGACTTTATATCTCAATTCTGACTTTATATCACTCAATTCTGACTTTATATCACTCAATTCTGACTTTATATCACTCAATTCTGACTTTATATCACTCAATTCTGACTTTATATCACTCAATTCTGACTTTATATCACTCAATTCTGACTTTATATCACTCAATTCTGACTTTATATAACTAAATTCTGAATTTATATCACTCAATTCTGACTTTATATCACGCAGTTCTGACTTTATATCACTCAATTCTGACTTTATATCACTCAATTCTGACTTTATATCACTCAATTCTGACTTTATATAACTCAATTCTGACTTTATATCACTCAATTCTGACTTTATATCACTCAATTCTGACTTTATATCACATAATTCTGACTTTATATCACTCAATTCTGACTTTATATCCTCGATTCTGACTTTATATAATGCAATTCTGACTTTATATCACATAATTCTGACTTTATATCACTCAATTCTGACTTTATATCTCAATTCTGACTTTATATCTCAATTCTGACTTTATATCTCTCAATTCTGACTTTATATCACTCGATTCTGACTTTATATCACTCAATTCTGACTTTATATCCACTCAATTCTGACTTTATATCTCAATTCTGACTTTATATCTCAATTCTGACTTTATATCACTCAATTCTGACTTTATATCACTCAATTCTGACTTTATATCTCAATTCTGACTTTATATCACATAATTCTGACTTTATATCACTCAATTCTGACTTTATATCACATAATTCTGACTTTATATAACTCAATTCTGACTTTATATCACTCAATTCTGACTTTATATCACATAATTCTGACTTTATATAACTCAATTCTGACTTTATATCACTCAATTCTGACTTTATATCACTCGATTCTGACTTTATATCACTCGATTCTGACTTTATATAACGCAATTCTGACTTTATATCTCAATTCTGACTTTATATCTCAATTCTGACTTTATATCACTCAATTCTGACTTTATATCACTCAATTCTGACTTTATATAACTCAATTCTGACTTTATATCACATAATTCTGACTTTATATAACTCAATTCTGACTTTATATAACGTGATTCTGACTTTATATAACTCAATTCTGACTTTATATCTCAATTCTGACTTTATATCACACAATTCTGACTTTATATCTCAATTCTGACTTTATATCACTCAATTCTGACTTTATATCTCACAATTCTGACTTTATATAACATAATTCTGACTTTATATCACATAATTCTGACTTTATATAACTCGATTTTGACTTTATATAACGCAAATTCTGACTTTATATCTCAATTCTGACTTTATATCACTCAATTCTGACTTTATATCACTCAATTCTGACTTTATATAACTCAATTCTGACTTTATATCACTCAATTCTGACTTTATATCACTCAATTCTGACTTTATATCACTCTATTCTGACTTTATATCACTCAATTCTGACTTTATATAACTAAATTCTGAATTTATATCACTCAATTCTGACTTTATATCACGCAGTTCTGACTTTATATCACTCAATTCTGACTTTATATCACTCAATTCTGACTTTATATAACTCAATTCTGACTTTATATCACTCAATTCTGACTTTATATCTCAATTCTGACTTTATATCACTCAATTCTGACTTTATATCACATAATTCTGACTTTATATCACTCGATTCTGACTTTATATCCTCGATTCTGACTTTATATAATGCAATTCTGACTTTATATCACATAATTCTGACTTTATATCACTCAATTCTGACTTTATATCACTCAATTCTGACTTTATATCACTCAATTCTGACTTTATATAACTCGATTCTGACTTTATATCACTCAATTCTGACTTTATATCACTCAATTCTGACTTTATATCACTCTATTCTGACTTTATATCACTCAATTCTGACTTTATATCACTCAATTCTGACTTTATATAACTCAATTCTGACTTTATATCACTCAATTCTGACTTTATATCTCAATTTCTGACTTTATATCACTCAATTCTGACTTTATATCACATAATTCTGACTTTATATCACTCGATTCTGACTTTATATCCCTCGATTCTGACTTTATATAATGCAATTCTGACTTTATATCACTCAATTCTGACTTTATATCACTCAATTCTGACTTTATATCACTCTCTATTCTGACTTTATATCACTCAATTCTGACTTTATATAACTAAATTCTGAATTTATATCACTCAATTCTGACTTTATATCACGCCAGTTCTGACTTTATATCACTCAATTCTGACTTTATATCACTCAATTCTGACTTTATATAACTCAATTCTGACTTTATATCACTCAATTCTGACTTTATATCTCAATTCTGACTTTATATATCTCAATTCTGACTTTATATCACTCAATTCTGACTTTATATCACATAATTCTGACTTTATATCACTCAATTCTGACTTTATATCCTCGATTCTGACTTTATATAATGCAATTCTGACTTTATATCACATAATTCTGACTTTATATCACTCAATTCTGACTTTATATCTCAATTCTGACTTTATATCTCAATTCTGACTTTATATCTCAATTCTGACTTTATATCACTCAATTCTGACTTTATATCACTCAATTCTGACTTTATATCTCAATTCTGACTTTATATCACTCAATTCTGACTTTATATCTCACAATTCTGACTTTATATAACGCAATTCTGACTTTATATCACATAATTCTGACTTTATATAACTCAATTCTGACTTTATATCACTCAATTCTGACTTTATATCACTCAATTCTGACTTTATATAACTCAATTCTGACTTTATATAACTCAATTCTGACTTTATATAACATGAATTCTGACTTTATATCTCAATTCTGACTTTATATCACTCAATTCTGACTTTATATCACATAATTCTGACTTTATATCACACAATTCTGACTTTATATCACACAATTCTGACTTTATATCACTCAATTCTGACTTTATATCACTCAATTCTGACTTTATATCACTCAATTCTGACTTTATATAACTCAATTCTGACTTTATATCACTCAATTCTGACTTTATATCACTCAATTCTGACTTTATATCACTCAATTCTGACTTTATATCACTCTATTCTGACTTTATATCACTCAATTCTGAATTTATATAACTAAATTCTGAATTTATATCACTCAATTCTGACTTTATATCACGCAGTTCTGACTTTATATCACTCAATTCTGACTTTATATCACTCAATTCTGACTTTATATAACTCAATTCTGACTTTATATCACTCAATTCTGACTTTATATCTCAATTCTGACTTTATATCACTCAATTCTGACTTTATATCACATAATTCTGACTTTATATCACTCAATTCTGACTTTATATCCCTCGATTCTGACTTTATATAATGCAATTCTGACTTTATATCTCTCAATTCTGACTTTATATCTCAATTCTGACTTTATATCTCTCAATTCTGACTTTATATCACTCGATTCTGACTTTATATCACTCAATTCTGACTTTATATCACATAATTCTGACTTTATATAACTCAATTCTGACTTTATATAACTCAATTCTGACTTTATATCACTCAATTCTGACTTTATATAACTCAATTCTGACTTTATATCACTCAATTCTGACTTTATATCTCAATTCTGACTTTATATCACTCAATTCTGACTTTATATCACATAATTCTGACTTTATATCCCTCGATTCTGACTTTATATAATGCAATTCTGACTTTATATCACATAATTCTGACTTTATATAACTCGATTCTGACTTTATATCACTCAATTCTGACTTTATATCACTCAATTCTGACTTTATATCACTCAATTCTGACTTTATATAACTCAATTCTGACTTTATATCTCAATTCTGACTTTATATCTCAATTCTGACTTTATATCACTCAATTCTGACTTTATATCACTCAATTCTGACTTTATATCTCAATTCTGACTTTATATCACATAATTCTGACTTTATATCACTCAATTCTGACTTTATATCCCTCAATTCTGACTTTATATAATGCAATTCTGACTTTATATCACATAATTCTGACTTTATATAACTTCTCAATTCTGACTTTATATCACTCAATTCTGACTTTATATAACTCAATTCTGACTTTATATCTCAATTCTGACTTTATATCTCAATTCTGACTTTATATCACTCAATTCTGACTTTATATCACTCAATTCTGACTTTATATCTCAATTCTGACTTTATATCACTCAATTCTGACTTTATATCTCACAATTCTGACTTTATATAACATAATTCTGACTTTATATCACATAATTCTGACTTTATATAACTCGATTCTGACTTTATATAATGCAATTCTGACTTTATATCACATAATTCTGACTTTATATAACTCGATTCTGACTTTATATCACTCAATTCTGACTTTATATCACTCAATTCTGACTTTATATAACTCAATTCTGACTTTATATAACATAATTCTGACTTTATATAACTGAATTCTGACTTTATATCTCAATTCTGACTTTATATCACTCAATTCTGACTTTATATCACTCAATTCTGACTTTATATCACGCAATTCTGACTTTATATCACACAATTCTGACTTTATATCACATAATTCTGACTTTATATCTCACAATTCTGACTTTATATCACTCAATTCTGACTTTATATCACTCAATTCTGACTTTATATCTCAATTCTGACTTTATATCACTCAATTCTGACTTTATATCACTCAATTCTGACTTTATATCACTCTATTCTGACTTTATATCACTCAATTCTGACTTTATATAACTAAATTCTGAATTTATATCACTCAATTCTGACTTTATATCACGCAGTTCTGACTTTATATCACTCAATTCTGACTTTATATCACTCAATTCTGACTTTATATAACTCAATTCTGACTTTATATCACTCAATTCTGACTTTATATCTCAATTCTGACTTTATATCACTCAATTCTGACTTTATATCACATAATTCTGACTTTATATCACTCGATTCTGACTTTATATCCCTCAATTCTGACTTTATATCACTCAATTCTGACTTTATATCACTCAATTCTGACTTTATATCTCAATTCTGACTTTATATCACATAATTCTGACTTTATATCACTCAATTCTGACTTTATATCCTCGATTCTGACTTTATATAATGCAATTCTGACTTTATATCACATAATTCTGACTTTATATAACTCGATTCTGACTTTATATCACTCAATTCTGACTTTATATCACTCAATTCTGACTTTATATAACTCAATTCTGACTTTATATCTCAATTCTGACTTTATATCTCAATTCTGACTTTATATCACTCAATTCTGACTTTATATCACTCAATTCTGACTTTATATCTCAATTCTGACTTTATATCACTCAATTCTGACTTTATATCTCACAATTCTGACTTTATATAACATAATTCTGACTTTATATCACATAATTCTGACTTTATATAACTCAATTCTGACTTTATATCACTCGATTCTGACTTTATATCACTCAATTCTGACTTTATATAACTCAATTCTGACTTTATATAACTCAATTCTGACTTTATATAACTCAATTCTGACTTTATATCTCAATTCTGACTTTATATCACTCAATTCTGACTTTATATCTCAATTCTGACTTTATATCACGCAATTCTGACTTTATATCACACAATTCTGACTTTATATCACTCAATTCTGACTTTATATCACTCAATTCTGACTTTATATCACTCAATTCTGACTTTATATCACTCTATTCTGACTTTATATCTCAATTCTGACTTTATATCTCAATTCTGACTTTATATCTCAAATTCTGACTTTATATCACTCAATTCTGACTTTATATCACTCAATTCTGACTTTATATCTCAATTCTGACTTTATATCTCACAATTCTGACTTTATATAACGCAATTCTGACTTTATATCACATAATTCTGACTTTATATAACTTCGATTCTGACTTTATATCACTCAATTCTGACTTTATATCACTCAATTCTGACTTTATATCACTCAATTCTGACTTTATATATACATAATTCTGACTTTATATATAACTCAATTCTGACTTTATATCTCAATTCTGACTTTATATCACTCAATTCTGACTTTATATCACATAATTCTGACTTTATATCACACAATTCTGACTTTATATCACATAATTCTGACTTTATATCACTCAATTCTGACTTTATATCACTCAATTCTGACTTTATATCACTCAATTCTGACTTTATATCACTCAATTCTGACTTTATATCACTCTATTCTGACTTTATATCACTCAATTCTGACTTTATATAACTAAATTCTGAATTTATATCACTCAATTCTGACTTTATATCACGCAGTTCTGACTTTATATCACTCAATTCTGACTTTATATAACTCAATTCTGACTTTATATCACTCAATTCTGACTTTATATCACTCAATTCTGACTTTATATCACATAATTCTGACTTTATATCACTCGATTCTGACTTTATATCCCTCGATTCTGACTTTATATAATGCAATTCTGACTTTATATCACATAATTCTGACTTTATATCACTCAATTCTGACTTTATATCTCAATTCTGACTTTATATCTCAATTCTGACTTTATATCTCTCGATTCTGACTTTATATCACTCGATTCTGACTTTATATCACTCAATTCTGACTTTATATCACTCAATTCTGACTTTATATCTCACTTATATCTGACTTTATATCAAATTCTGACTTTATATCTCAATTCTGACTTTATATCACATAATTCTGACTTTATATCACTCAATATCTGACTTTATATCACTCAATTCTGACTTTATATCACATAATTCTGACTTTATATAACTCGATTCTGACTTTATATCACTCAATTCTGACTTTATATCACTCAATTCTGACTTTATATAACTCAATTCTGACTTTATATCTCAATTCTGACTTTATATCACTCAATTCTGACTTTATATCACATAATTCTGACTTTATATAACTCGATTCTGACTTTATATAATGCAATTCTGACTTTATATCACATAATTCTGACTTTATATAACTCGATTCTGACTTTATATCACTCAATTCTGACTTTATATCACTCAATTCTGACTTTATATCACTCAATTCTGACTTTATATCACTCAATTCTGACTTTATATAACGCAATTCTGACTTTATATCTCAATTCTGACTTTATATCTCAATTCTGACTTTATATCACTCAATTCTGACTTTATATCACTCAATTCTGACTTTATATAACTCAATTCTGACTTTATATCTCAATTCTGACTTTATATCACTCAATTCTGACTTTATATCTCACAATTCTGACTTTATATAACGCAATCCTGACTTTATATCACATAATTCTGACTTTATATAACGCAATTCTGACTTTATATCACATAATTCTGACTATATCACATAATTCTGACTTTATATAACTCAATTCTGACTTTATATAACGCAATTCTGACTTTATATAACGCAATTCTGACTTTATATCACTCAATTCTGACTTTATATAACGCAATCCTGACTTTATATCACATAATTCTGACTTTATATCACATAATTCTGACTTTATATAACGCAATTCTGACTTTATATAACGCAATTCTGACTTTATATCACATAATTCTGACTTTATATAACTCGATTCTGACTTTATATAACGCGATTCTGACTTTATATAACGCAATTCTGACTTTATATCTCAATTCTGACTTTATATCACACAATTCTGACTTTATATCTCAATTCTGACTTTATATCACTCAATTCTGACTTTATATCTCACAATTCTGACTTTATATAACGCAATTCTGACTTTATATCACATAATTCTGACTTTATATAACTCGATTTTGACTTTATATAACATAATTCTGACTTTATATCTCAATTCTGACTTTATATCACTCAATTCTGACTTTATATCACTCAATTCTGACTTTATATAACTCAATTCTGACTTTATATATCTCAATTCTGACTTTATATCACTCAATTCTGACTTTATATCACTCAATTCTGACTTTATATCACTCAATTCTGACTTTATATCACTCTATTCTGACTTTATATCACTCAATTCTGACTTTATATAACTAAATTCTGAATTTATATCACTCAATTCTGACTTTATATCACGCAGTTCTGACTTTATATCACTCAATTCTGACTTTATATCACTCAATTCTGACTTTATATAACTCAATTCTGACTTTATATCACTCAATTCTGACTTTATATCTCAATTCTGACTTTATATCACTCAATTCTGACTTTATATCACATAATTCTGACTTTATATCACTCGATTCTGACTTTATATCCCTCGATTCTGACTTTATATAATGCAATTCTGACTTTATATCACATAATTCTGACTTTATATAACTCGATTCTGACTTTATATCACTCAATTCTGACTTTATATAACTCAATTCTGACTTTATATCTCAATTCTGACTTTATATCTCTTTATATCTCAATTCTGACTTTATATCACTCAATTCTGACTTTATATCACTCAATTCTGACTTTATATCACATAATTCTGACTTTATATCACTCAATTCTGACTTTATATCCTCGATTCTGACTTTATATAATGCAATTCTGACTTTATATCACATAATTCTGACTTTATATCACTCAATTCTGACTTTATATCTCAATTCTGACTTTATATAACTAAATTCTGACTTTATATCACTCAATTCTGACTTTATATCACTCAATTCTGACTTTATATCACTCAGTTCTGACTTTATATCACTCAATTCTGACTTTATATCACTCAATTCTGACTTTATATAACTCAATTCTGACTTTATATCACTCAATTCTGACTTTATATCTCAATTCTGACTTTATATCACATAATTCTGACTTTATATCCCTCAATTCTGACTTTATATAATGCAATTCTGACTTTATATCACATAATTCTGACTTTATATAACTCGATTCTGACTTTATATCACTCGATTCTGACTTTATATCACTCAATTCTGACTTTATATCACTCAATTCTGACTTTATATCACTCAATTCTGACTTTATATAACTCAATTCTGACTTTATATCTCAATTCTGACTTTATATCTCAATTCTGACTTTATATCACTCAATTCTGACTTTATATCACTCAATTCTGACTTTATATCACATAATTCTGACTTTATATCACTCAATTCTGACTTTATATCCCTCGATTCTGACTTTATATAATGCAATTCTGACTTTATATCACTCTATTCTGACTTTATATCACTCAATTCTGACTTTATATAACTAAATTCTGACTTTATATCACTCAATTCTGACTTTATATCACATAGTTCTGACTTTATATCACTCAATTCTGACTTTATATCACTCAATTCTGACTTTATATAACTCAATTCTGACTTTATATCACTCAATTCTGACTTTATATCTCAATTCTGACTTTATATCACTCAATTCTGACTTTATATCACATAATTCTGACTTTATATCACTCAATTCTGACTTTATATCCTCGATTCTGACTTTATATAATGCAATTCTGACTTTATATCACATAATTCTGACTTTATATCACTCGATTCTGACTTTATATCCACTCTTTAATTCTGACTTTATATCACTCAATTCTGACTTTATATAACTCAATTCTGACTTTATATCACTCAATTCTGACTTTATATAACTCACTCAATTCTGACTTTATATCACTCAATTCTGACTTTATATCACTCAATTCTGACTTTATATCACATAATTCTGACTTTATATCTCAATTCTGACTTTATATCCCTCAATTCTGACTTTATATCCCTCAATTCTGACTTTATATAATGCAATTCTGACTTTATATCACATAATTCTGACTTTATATCACTCAATTCTGACTTTATATCTCAATTCTGACTTTATATCACTCAATTCTGACTTTATATCTCTCAATTCTGACTTTATATCAATTCTTTATATCAATTCTGACTTTATATCACTCAATTCTGACTTTATATAACTCAATTCTGACTTTATATCTCAATTCTGACTTTATATCTCAATTCTGACTTTATATCTCTTCTGACTTTATATCACTCAATTCTGACTTTATATCACTCAATTCTGACTTTATATCACTCAATTCTGACTTTATATCACTGACTTTATATCACTCAATTCTGACTTTATATCACTCAATTCTGACTTTATATAACTCAATTCTGACTTTATATCACTCAATTCTGACTTTATATCTCAATTCTGACTTTATATCACTCAATTCTGACTTTATATCCTCAATTCTGACTTTATATCTCAATTCTGACTTTATATCACTCAATTCTGACTTTATATCACTCAATTCTGACTTTATATAATGCAATTCTGACTTTATATCACATAATTCTGACTTTATATTCTGACTTTATATCACTCAATTCTGACTTTATATCATCAATTCTGACTTTATATCACTCAATTCTGACTTTATATACTCATAATTCTGACTTTATATCACTCAATTCTGACTTTATATCTGACTTTATATCACTCTCAATTCTGACTTTATATCACTCAATTCTGACTTTATATCTCAATTCTGACTTTATATCTCAATTCTGACTTTATATCACTCAATTCTGACTTTATATCACACAATTCTGACTTTATATCATAATTCTGACTTTATATCACTCAATTCTGACTTTATATATCACGATTCTGAATTCTGACTTTATATCATAATTCTGACTTTATATCACTCAATTCTGACTTTATATCACTCATATTCTGATTTGACTTTATATCACATAATTCTGACTTTATATCTCTCAATTCTGACTTTATATCACTCAATTCTGACTTTATATCACTCAAATTCTGACTTTATATCTCAATTCTGACTTTATATCACACAATTCTGACTTTATATCTCTCAATTCTGACTTTATATCTCACAATTCTGACTTTATATCACATAATTCTGACTTTATATCACATAATTCTGACTTTATATCACTCAATTCTGACTTTATATCACATATTCTGACTTTATATCACAAATTCTGACTTTATATCACTCAATTCTGACTTTATATCACTCAATTCTGACTTTATATAACTCAATTCTGACTTTATATCTCAATTCTGACTTTATATCACTCAATTCTGACTTTATATCACTCAATTCTGACTTTATATAACTCAATTCTGACTTTATATCTCACAATTCTGACTTTATATCACTCAATTCTGACTTTATATCACATAATTCTGACTTTATATAACTCGATTCTGACTTTATATAATGCAATTCTGACTTTATATCACATAATTCTGACTTTATATAACTCGATTCTGACTTTATATCACTCAATTCTGACTTTATATCACTCAATTCTGACTTTATATCACTCAATTCTGACTTTATATAACGCAATTCTGACTTTATATCTGACTTTATATCTCAATTCTGACTTTATATCACTCAATTCTGACTTTATATCACTCAATTCTGACTTTATATAACTCAATTCTGACTTTATATCTCAATTCTGACTTTATATCACTCAATTCTGACTTTATATCTCACAATTCTGACTTTATATAACGCAATCCTGACTTTATATCACATAATTCTGACTTTATATAACATAATTCTGACTTTATATCACTCAATTCTGACTATATCACATAATTCTGACTTTATATCACTCAATTCTGACTTTATATAACATAATTCTGACTTTATATCACATAATTCTGACTTTATATAACTCGATTCTGACTTTATATAACGTGATTCTGACTTTATATAACATAATTCTGACTTTATATCTCAATTCTGACTTTATATCACACAATTCTGACTTTATATCTCAATTCTGACTTTATATCACTCAATTCTGACTTTATATAACGCAATTCTGACTTTATATCACATAATTCTGACTTTATATAACTCGATTTTGACTTTATATAACGCAATTCTGACTTTATATCTCAATTCTGACTTTATATCACTCAATTCTGACTTTATATCACTCAATTCTGACTTTATATAACTCAATTCTGACTTTATATCTCAATTCTGACTTTATATCACTCAATTCTGACTTTATATCACTCAATTCTGACTTTATATCACTCAATTCTGACTTTATATCACTCTATTCTGACTTTATATCACTCAATTCACTCTAAATTCTGACTTTATATCACTCAATTCTGACTTTATATCACGCAGTTCTGACTTTATATCACTCAATTCTGACTTTATATCACTCAATTCTGACTTTATATAACTCAATTCTGACTTTATATCACTCAATTCTGACTTTATATCACTCAATTCTGACTTTATATCACATAATTCTGACTTTATATCACATAATTCTGACTTTATATCACTCGATTCTGACTTTATATCCCTCGATTCTGACTTTATATAATGCAATTCTGACTTTATATCACATAATTCTGACTTTATATCTCAATTCTGACTTTATATCTCAATTCTGACTTTATATCACTCAATTCTGACTTTATATAACTCAATTCTGACTTTATATCTCAATTCTGACTTTATATCACTCAATTCTGACTTTATATCACTCAATTCTGACTTTATATAACTAAATTCTGAATTTATATCACTCAATTCTGACTTTATATCACGCAGTTCTGACTTTATATCACTCAATTCTGACTTTATATCACTCAATTCTGACTTTATATAACTCAATTCTGACTTTATATCACTCAATTCTGACTTTATATCTCAATTCTGACTTTATATCACTCAATTCTGACTTTATATCACATAATTCTGACTTTATATCACTCGATTCTGACTTTATATCCTCGATTCTGACTTTATATCACTCAATTCTGACTTTATATCACTCAATTCTGACTTTATATCACTCAATTCTGACTTTATATCACATAATTCTGACTTTATATCACTCAATTCTGACTTTATATCCTCGATTCTGACTTTATATAATGCAATTCTGACTTTATATCACATAATTCTGACTTTATATAACTCGATTCTGACTTTATATCACTCAATTCTGACTTTATATCACTCAATTCTGACTTTATATAACTCAATTCTGACTTTATATCTCAATTCTGACTTTATATCTCAATTCTGACTTTATATCACTCAATTCTGACTTTATATCTCACAATTCTGACTTTATATAACTCAATTCTGACTTTATATCTCAATTCTGACTTTATATAATGCAATTCTGACTTTATATCACATAATTCTGACTTTATATAACTCAATTCTGACTTTATATCACATAATTCTGACTTTATATAACTCGATTCTGACTTTATATCACTCGATTCTGACTTTATATCACTCAATTCTGACTTTATATAACTCAATTCTGACTTTATATATCACTCAATTCTGACTTTATATAACGCAATTCTGACTTTATATCTCAATTCTGACTTTATATCACTCAATTCTGACTTTATATCACTCAATTCTGACTTTATATCACATAATTCTGACTTTATATCACTCAATTCTGACTTTATATCACTCAATTCTGACTTTATATCACTCAATTCTGACTTTATATAACTCAATTCTGACTTTATATCACTCAATTCTGACTTTATATCACTCAATTCTGACTTTATATCACTCAATTCTGACTTTATATCACTCTATTCTGACTTTATATCACTCAATTCTGACTTTATATAACTAAATTCTGAATTTATATCACTCAATTCTGACTTTATATCACGCAGTTCTGACTTTATATCACTCAATTCTGACTTTATATCTCTCAATTCTGACTTTATATCACTCAATTCTGACTTTATATAACTCAATTCTGACTTTATATCTCAATTCTGACTTTATATCACTCAATTCTGACTTTATATCACATAATTCTGACTTTATATCACTCAATTCTGACTTTATATCCTCGATTCTGACTTTATATAATGCAATTCTGACTTTATATCACATAATTCTGACTTTATATCACTCAATTCTGACTTTATATCTCAATTCTGACTTTATATCTCAATTCTGACTTTATATCTCCCGATTCTGCCTTTATATCACTCGATTCTGACTTTATATCACTCGATTCTGACTTTATATCACTCGATTCTGACTTTATATCACTCAATTCTGACTTTATATAACTCAATTCTGACTTTATATCTCAATTCTGACTTTATATCTCAATTCTGACTTTATATCACTCAATTCTGACTTTATATCACTCAATTCTGACTTTATATCTCAATTCTGACTTTATATCACATAATTCTGACTTTATATCACTCAATTCTGACTTTATATCACATAATTCTGACTTTATATAACTCGATTCTGACTTTATATCACTCAATTCTGACTTTATATCACTCAATTCTGACTTTATATAACTCAATTCTGACTTTATATCTCAATTCTGACTTTATATCACTCAATTCTGACTTTATATCACATAATTCTGACTTTATATAACTCGATTCTGACTTTATATAATGCAATTCTGACTTTATATCACATAATTCTGACTTTATATAACTCGATTCTGACTTTATATCACTCAATTCTGACTTTATATCACTCAATTCTGACTTTATATCACTCAATTCTGACTTTATATAACGCAATTCTGACTTTATATCTCAATTCTGACTTTATATCTCAATTCTGACTTTATATCACTCAATTCTGACTTTATATCACTCAATTCTGACTTTATATAACTCAATTCTGACTTTATATCTCAATTCTGACTTTATATCACTCAATTCTGACTTTATATCTCACAATTCTGACTTTATATAACGCAATCCTGACTTTATATCACATAATTCTGACTTTATATAACGCAATTCTGACTTTATATCACTCAATTCTGACTATATCACATAATTCTGACTTTATATCACTCAATTCTGACTTTATATAACGCAATTCTGACTTTATATCACATAATTCTGACTTTATATAACTCGATTCTGACTTTATATAACGTGATTCTGACTTTATATAACGCAATTCTGACTTTATATCTCAATTCTGACTTTATATCACACAATTCTGACTTTATATCTCAATTCTGACTTTATATCACTCAATTCTGACTTTATATCTCACAATTCTGACTTTATATAACATAATTCTGACTTTATATCACATAATTCTGACTTTATATAACTCGATTTTGACTTTATATAACGCAATTCTGACTTTATATCTCAATTCTGACTTTATATCACTCAATTCTGACTTTATATCACTCAATTCTGACTTTATATCACTCAATTCTGACTTTATATCTCAATTCTGACTTTATATCACTCAATTCTGACTTTATATCACTCAATTCTGACTTTATATCACTCAATTCTGACTTTATATCACTCAATTCTGACTTTATATAACTAAATTCTGAATTTATATCACTCAATTCTGACTTTATATCACGCAGTTCTGACTTTATATCACTCAATTCTGACTTTATATCACTCAATTCTGACTTTATATAACTCAATTCTGACTTTATATCACTCAATTCTGACTTTATATCTCAATTCTGACTTTATATCACTCAATTCTGACTTTATATCACATAATTCTGACTTTATATAACTCAATTCTGATTCTGACTTTATATATAACTCAATTCTGACTTTATATAACTCAATTCTGACTTTATATCTCAATTCTGACTTTATATCTCAATTCTGACTTTATATCTCAATTCTGACTTTATATCACTCAATTCTGACTTTATATCTCAATTCTGACTTTATATCACATAATTCTGACTTTATATCACTCAATTCTGACTTTATATCCCTCGATTCTGACTTTATATAATGCAATTCTGACTTTATATCACATAATTCTGACTTTATATAACTCGATTCTGACTTTATATCACTCAATTCTGACTTTATATAACTCAATTCTGACTTTATATCTCAATTCTGACTTTATATCTCAATTCTGACTTTATATCACTCAATTCTGACTTTATATCACTCAATTCTGACTTTATATCTCAATTCTGACTTTATATCACTCAATTCTGACTTTATATCACTCGATTCTGACTTTATATCTCAATTCTGACTTTATATCACTCAATTCTGACTTTATATCTCACAATTCTGACTTTATATATATTCACTTTATATTCTGACTTTATATCACATAATTCTGACTTTATATAACTCGATTCTGACTTTATATCACTCAATTCTGACTTTATATCACTCAATTCTGACTTTATATCACTCAATTCTGACTTTATATCACGCAATTCTGACTATATCACATAATTCTGACTTTATATCACTCAATTCTGACTTTATATAATGCAATTCTGACTTTATATCACTCAGTTCTGACTTTATATCTCGATTCTGACTTTATATCTCAATTCTGACTTTATATCACTCAGTTCTGACTTTATATCTCAATTCTGACTTTATATCACTCAATTCTGACTTTATATAACTCAATTCTGACTTTATAACTCAATTCTGACTTTATAACTCAATTCTGACTTTATATCACTCAATTCTGACTTTATATCTCAATTCTGACTTTATATCACTCAATTCTGACTTTATATCTCAATTCTGACTTTATATCTCAATTCTGACTTTATATCACTCAATTCTGACTTTATATCTCAATTCTGACTTTATATCACTCAATTCTGACTTTATATCACTCAATTCTGACTTTATATAACTCAATTCTGACTTTATATCTCAATTCTGACTTTATATCACGCAATTCTGACTATATCACATAATTCTGACTTTATATCACTCAATTCTGACTTTATATAATGCAATTCTGACTTTATATCACATAATTCTGACTTTATATAACTCGATTCTGACTTTATATCACTCGATTCTGACTTTATATCTCAATTCTGACTTTATATCACTCAGTTCTGACTTTATATCTCAATTCTGACTTTATATCACTCAATTCTGACTTTATATAACTCAATTCTGACTTTATAACTCAATTCTGACTTTATAACTCAATTCTGACTTTATATCACTCAATTCTGACTTTATATCTCAATTCTGACTTTATATCACTCAATTCTGACTTTATATCTCAATTCTGACTTTATATCTCAATTCTGACTTTATATCACTCAATTCTGACTTTATATCACTCAATTCTGACTTTATATCACTCAATTCTGACTTTATATCACTCAATTCTGACTTTATATAACTCAATTCTGACTTTATATCACTCAATTCTGACTTTATATCTCAATTCTGACTTTATATCACGCAATTCTGACTATATCACTCAATTCTGACTTTATATAATGCAATTCTGACTTTATATAACTCAATTCTGACTTTATATCTCAATTCTGACTTTATATCACTCAATTCTGACTTTATATCTCACAATTCCGACTTTATATAACGCAATTCTGACTTTATATCACATAATTCTGACTTTATATAACTCGATTCTGACTTTATATAATGCAATTCTGACTTTATATCACATAATTCTGACTTTATATAACTCGATTCTGACTTTATATAATGCAATTCTGACTTTATATCACATAATTCTGACTTTATATAACTCGATTCTGACTTTATATCACTCGATTCTGACTTTATATCTCAATTCTGACTTTATATCACTCAGTTCTGACTTTATATCTCAATTCTGACTTTATATCACTCAATTCTGACTTTATATAACTCAATTCTGACTTTATAACTCAATTCTGACTTTATAACTCAATTCTGACTTTATATCACTCAATTCTGACTTTATATCTCAATTCTGACTTTATATCACTCAATTCTGACTTTATATCTCAATTCTGACTTTATATCTCAATTCTGACTTTATATCACGCAATTCTGACTTTATATCACTCAATTCTGACTTTATATAATGCAATTCTGACTTTATATCACATAATTCTGACTTTATATAACTCTTTCGATTCTGACTTTATATCTCAATTCTGACTTTATATCACTCAGTTCTGACTTTATATCTCAATTCTGACTTTATATCACTCAATTCTGACTTTATATAACTCAATTCTGACTTTATAACTCAATTCTGACTTTATATCACTCAATTCTGACTTTATATCTCAATTCTGACTTTATATCAGTCAATTCTGACTTTATATCTCAATTCTGACTTTATATCTCAATTCTGACTTTATATCACTCAATTCTGACTTTATATCACTCAATTCTGACTTTATATCACTCAATTCTGACTTTATATCTCAATTCTGACTTTATATCACGCAATTCTGACTATATCACATAATTCTGACTTTATATCACTCAATTCTGACTTTATATAATGCAATTCTGACTTTATATCACATAATTCTGACTTTATATCACTCAATTCTGACTTTATATCACTCAATTCTGACTTTATATCACAGGTAAGAATTGTAAGATAAAATGTCGCAATTATCCTTTTAATTGAACGTTGTTCATAAGTATATTTAATTGCTTCTAATTGACCTAGTTGACGAAGGTCCTGCTACATATTAATAAAATAACGAAAATATTCACAGTATGCCTTCATATTTAATGCCATTTAATTATTTGTGTGTTGTATGTAATAGATTACACTTTCATGAAAACAACTGGTTTGTAAAAGTTGAGTTTGCGCTGAGCTTTTGTTGTTGTTGTTGTTGCATTTGCACAGGTTTGAGTTCGACTGTGCCAGGCAGCCCGTGTGGTGTCAGTGAATCGTTTTAGGGAAGCAATTCAATGATTCAGAGTTCCGCAAAGCTTCGTTTCTCCTGAACTCGTCATGCCGTCGTCATCGTCCTCGCGTCGACGCGGCCAATCAGCTCGCGCTGGCCTTGCGTGACGTCACTCACTAACTAGCTCGCGGAAGAAAAGCGCAGTCAGCGCGCTCTGTTCCTCCCCGCCGGATGCGACCAGACAGGACGCCGACGCGTTCGTTTAGCGTTTAGCGTTGTTATATAACGTTATATACGCACGAACACAGTGTAGAAGTGTAACTCTCGGGACTGGAGGCGAGTGTGTGTATGTGTGTTTTTTTTGTCTACGCTGAAGCTGCGAGGGATTCTCGCGAGAGTAAGTAGACGAGCGCGTGGCTGGTTTGTTTGTGTTTGTGCTTTAGATCGTTTCAAAGCAGCTGAGCCCGCAGGACCGTGTTGGGTCGCAGTAGGATCGTGTGTTCCAGTTCTGGACAATGTCATGCATGTTTTCATGCAGCGGATGTGCTGCATATTTAATTGCGCCACATGCATGCGTGATATTTGGCCTTATCCACCTTTAAAGCTCATTGTTTCGCTCTCACAGATGTGTCTGTGTGTTCAGTAAACATTAAGTTAGATGGTTTTTTTGTGGAAAAACGTTGTCAAGCACATGAAAGAGGATGTTTACATGAAACAGGGTTGTGTGTCATTTTCCATGAGTGTTTGCAAAGGTCACAGTGGAAAGAGTTACAGAGATAATCTAATCATGTTGTCGTCGTCCCCGTGTTTTTATCTACCACAGAGTCCGAATATTGTGAAATGCATGAACTAATCAGTCTGTTAGATGCTTTTGATGCACTTTATATAGTGATTCAGACATGCTATTTCATAGTGTTGGCTGATGTCACTTCTGCAAAGTTCTTTCTCTTCCCTTTGTCTCATCCGTCTTTGTTCTTTAAAGCCATGCCCACTTCCCATCACCTATAGAATTTGCATATGTTCGTTATTCATTAGGGATACCTCCCTCAACCCTTATGCAAACAAGCACCGAGACAGGCGTGCACATGTGTGTTTGTTTGAGCTCCAAGTTTTGCTTCCTTTAAAGTTCGAAGGGTTCGCCTTGGCATATGGAAAGTTGCATCACACTTTTTTAATTTAAGAGTAGTTCAACCGAAATTAACATGACTGCCAAGATTATAGTCAAGAGTGTTTTGGTTGCTATGGTTTTGTATGAACTGTCATTGTGCTTAAAGGGATCCAACAAATTTAAAATGCACCCATGATTTACTCACCCTCAAGCCATCCTAGGTCTCTGCAATATTCTTCTTAATTAGGGGGTTAATGAAGACCTTCTGAAGCGAAGCGATGGAGTTTGTGTAAGAAGAAATATCTTCTGGTGGACCGCCTTTCGTATTCAACTTATGAAGAGAGTGTAACGCCTCTCGCAGTTCAAAACTCTACGCCCAAGTTACGCTGCGGTCCGCTGGAAGCTAGATATTTTACTTTATAACTTGTTAATTATGGATATTATTCTTACTCAAACCCAAATGCTTCAGAAGTCCTTTACTAACCCCCCACCGGAGCCGTGTAGAGTACTTTTATAATGGATGGATGCACTTTATTTTTGGCCTGCCATTATAAAGTTTGAATTAGCCAGGACATGTTTTTTTTTTTTTAAATATAACTCTGATTGTATTTCGTCTGAAAGAAGGTCTCATACACCTAGGACGGCTTGAGGGCGAGTAAATCATGGGCTAATTTTCATTATTGGGTGAACTAGCCCTTTAAGAAAAAAAGCTGTGTGCTGCAGAAAAGCGAACATTTGCACAGTTTTCATGACAAGCACATTCCTTTTTTGAAATGTAGTCATGAAAATCTGGTTCTGATATTATGTTGTTAAATTATGCAAAATATGCATTCACTTGGTTTTTGAGTGAAGTATGACACCAATGTTTCTGACAGGGTTTGTAAAATTCATCCATCTTTTAAATTCAAACGTTTGAATATATACACTCACCTAAAGGATTATTAGGAACACCATGCTAATACTGTGTTTGACCCCCTTTAGCCTTCAGAACTGCATTAATTCTACGTGGCATTGATTCAACAAGGTGCTGAAAGCATTCTTTAGAAATGTTGGCCCATATTGATAGGATAGCATCTTGCAGTTGATGGAGATTTGCGGGATGCACATCCAAGGCACGAAGCTCCCATTCCACCACATCCCAAAGATACTCTATTGGGTTGAGATCTGGTGACCATGGGGGCCATTTTAGTATAGTGAACTCATTGTCATGTTCAAGAAACCAATTTGAAATGATTCGAGCTTTGTGACATGGTGCATTATCCTGCTGGAAGTAGCCATCAGACAATGGGTACATGGTGGTCATAAAGGGATGGACATGGTCAGAAACAATGCTCAGGTAGGCCGTGGCATTTAAACGATGCCCAATTGGCACTAAGGGGCCTAAAGTGTGTCAAGAAAACATCCCCCACACCATTACACCACCACCACCAGCCTGCACAGTGGTAACAAGGCATGATGGATCCATGTTCTCATTCTGTTTACGCCAAATTCTGACTCTACCATCTGAATGTCTCAACAGAAATCGAGACTCATCAGACCAGGCAACATTTTTCCAGTCTTCAACTCTCCAATTTTGGTGAGCTTGTGCAAATTGCAGCCTCTTTTTCCTATTTGTAGTGGAGATGAGTGGTACCCGGTGGGGTCTTCTGCTGTTGTAGCCCATCCGCCTCAAGGTTGTGTGTTGTGGCTTCACAAATGCTTTGCTGCATACCTCGGTTGTAACGAGAGGTTATTTCAGTCAAAGTTGCTCTTCTATCAGCTTGAGTCAGTCGGCCCATTCTCCTCTGACCTCTAGCATCAACAAGGCATTTTCGCCCACAGGACTGCCGCATATTGGATGTTTTCCCTTTTCACACCATTCTTTGTAAACCCTAGAAATGGTTGTGCGTGAAAATCCCAGTAACTGAGCAGATTGTGAAATACTCAGACCGGCCCGTCTGGCACCAACAACCATGCCACACTCAAAATTGCTTAAATCGCCTTTCTTTCCCATTCTGACATTCAGTTTGGAGTTCAGGAGATTGACTTGACCAGGACCACACCCCTAAATGCATTGAAGCAACTGCCGTGTGATTGGTTGATTAGATAATTGCATTAATGAGAAATTGAACAGGTGTTCCTAATAATCCTTTAGGTGAGTGTACATGCATGCATCCATGCACACACACACTTTTATGCAATAATTTGAGTGTTGAAAAAGGAACTTTTATTCTGCATTCAAGTTTTGACTGTCCACTGAAACTAGCGAATTTTCATTCTCTAGTTCATGCACTTTATAAGTTGTATTGTGTTGAATGTATGTTAACAACATTGAACAATAGTATAGAATACATATAACATTAGATTTAATAAATCTTAAAATTAAAAAATTGAACATTACTGCAAAGTGATATAGCCTATTCTGCACTGTAAACCCTCACACTCAACATAATTAATTGGATTGAGTAGGACAAACTTAAATTAAGCAAATTAGTTCAGTCAAATAAACTTTTAAGAGTATTTAGCACTCTTTCTCTCAAGTTCACAGAACTGATATATTTTAAGTAAACTGAACTGTTTTGAGCTTTATGTAATTATTTAATTGACACTAACTTAAGTTTAACTGGGCTCCGATTTCTATTTCCCAGCATGCTTTGCCCATGGCACTCATAAATGCTAAAATTAAGTGTTGTATAATGTTTTGAAGTGATATAAAGTGGGAGATTTAGTAGTGTTTAATGTTTTGCAATGCTAATGTAGAAGAGTTTCTGTTAATGTGGGTTTTTGGAGAGTTACCGTCATGGTACCAAGTAGCACGTTTGTCAAATGCTTTATAGTGCACTCATTTAGCAAGTAATCACTCATTTAGCTAACTCGTTTGTTAACATGTTAGCAAGTTAGTGTTTTCTAAATTAGCTTATAGCTAGCTAAGTTTATACTAATTAAAATGTTCACATTGAGGTTACATGAAAATTTAAAAAGTTAAATGTATGAAGTGTAATCAAACATGTCAAGTTACAAGTACAAAATAAGTCTGCCAGTTCTGCTTGCTTAAACATTGAATTTCTTAACTTAATTTTGAGGCAACTGATTGCCTTAGTGTGGGAATGTTGTCTTATTTTAAAATACCGCTTTTTTATGATTATTATTATGATATGACTCTTCTAATGAAGCTTCTCAGCTTCTGTTCTAAAATTACAGCGCTGTCATGTTCTCCTTTCGGCTGAGGTCATGTTTCTCATTTTTCGAGCATGCTCAGAACGAGAGAGGCGGAAGCAGGAAGTTCCAGTACTGTTTCCTCTTCCTCTTTCTTTCATCTCGTTCGATTTTCTCCTTTTTATGGCTCATGCAAAGACGTGTGCGTGTGTGTGTGTGTGTGTGTGTGTGTGTGCCCTGCGCCGGGGTCAAACGGAGGATGAGGTCGTCACGGAAGCACAAACGCATGCTTCAGGGGTCTTCATTGACCTGATGTTGAACTCTGTGTGACCTTTGAACTTCATTGTGTCTGGCTGTGGATGTGGTGCTCTCATGTGGTGCTCTTAGACATGAAATCTTGACACCTAAAGAAGTTATTAGTACTGATAATCTTTTGTTAAATCATCACAATAACTTCACTATACAGCTTTCTGCAGCTTAGAACACTTTTAAATCTGCGATATGTAACTTTTTGCTGCTAGAGGTCACTTATTCAAAACAAAGGTGTAGATGACCCCTTTCGTGGAGCTTTTATTATGCCACAGATGACCGCTTCTGCTTTTTCCGTTCATGTGCATGTGGGGGAAGGCAGTGCTGTTTTATCATATTAGATAACATTCAAAATGTATGTTATAATGCTTATTTCTCTGGATTTAAACAATCTTGGAAACATTTTGGGATAATGGAAGTACACAAGTCAACGTTCTGGTGGCTTACATATTGTGCCTTTAAGACCAAGTATGTTGTACTGGACTTCCCTGCTTTTTGGTGCTGTTTATTTAATGTTTTTTCATTGTGTTTAAGCTGTCCATTCATACTTTTGGTACTGACATAAATAAAACAAATGTATTTATTATAATGCAGTTAATATCTATTTAATAATTATTTATTTATGGTTGGAATGGGACCTGGCATGTCCCAAGCTGCACTCAAACCCACTCCACACTGCATCACATCTCCTATTGATCAGACAGTTCTCGATACCTTTTTAATGTAGGACACTGCAAACATGAATAATGCAGGTGTGACAGATTGAGGCTGTCCTGTAGTCAGGCTTGACCAGCTGCTGGTGTGTCCACTAGGCTGTGCACGACTGCTCCATTCTTACTAGTTGACTAGTCAGCGGGTCAATGTTTGCTGTAATGAGGCACATGCTGTTTTTGGTGAAGGTTATGTACTCTGCTTTCTCAGGACTTATTCAGGACATATTCTCAGTAACATTTTATTATATGGGTTGTTGGGTTTATAGTTGTTCAGTGCGTTAATATTAGTTCGCACTTCACTTAACAATGAGTAATTATTTTGCAGCATTTATGTAGGTTTATCTGCATGCACATTATAAGGTATATTATGCAGAATGTAAATTAACATTAAATAATAGTATATGTATACATTAACATTAATACATTGTTACCAATACATTAATATTAATTGTCCCGAAATGTCTTTTTAAAATACAGCTTTTTTTTAATGATTATTATGATCATAATAGCATGTTTCTTTTATATTTACTATAATTTTTTGATTATACTTCATACTTCAACATTAAGTCAGTTCTGATGCTCACATGCTCACCATTAGCACTTTTGGTGGTGGACAGGAGGCAGCATGGGCACCCTGACTGGTCTGCGGCTATGCCGCCCCATACACAACAAACTGAGATGCTCTGTGTATTCTGACACCTTTCTATCAGAACCAGCATTAACTTCAGGAGCAATCTGAGCTCCAGTAGCTCGTCTGTTTGATCGGACCACACGGGCCAGCCTTTGCTCCCCACGTGCATCAATGAGCCTTGGCCGCCCATGAGCCTGTCACCGGTTCACCACTGTTCCTTCCTTGGAGCACTTTTGATAGATACTGACCACTGCAGACCGGGAACACCCCACAAGAGCTGCAGTTTTGGAGATGCTCTGACCCAGTCGTCTAGCCGTCACAGTTTGGCCCTTGTCAAACTCGCTCAAATCTTTACACTTGCCCATTTTTCCTGCTTCTAACACATCAACGTTGAGGATAAAATGTTCACTTGCTGCCTAATATATCCCACCCACTAACAGGTGCCGTGATGAAGAGATGATCAGTGTCATTCACTTCACGTTTGTGTGTGCACTATTCTATACTACACCAAATATTAAAATAAAACCTGTTTCTTCACAAAAAAATCTAAAATCGAAATGTGTGCACAACACATCGTTAGCGTGGAAATGGAAAAAGATAAGCGTATTTTTCTCCCTGCGAGACATTAGCTCATGCATGTATGCAGACTGATGAAATGTTAACTTCCTGGTTCTGGTTGTGCACAGGTAGCATTTTTCCTAACAGAACTCTTCTTTGTCTCTGTGCAGGAGTTCAAGGCCTAATAAAACTCGTCCGGCTGACGTGGATCCTCCTTCAGTCCTGCAGTGATCTGGAAGGTAAGTGTTTGCTCAGTTATTCACACTTAGACCAGAGTTTTTTTCCGGTGAATCACCATCGTCATGAGTGAGAGGAGTGTTCTGGATGTACGTGTGTGTGTGTGTGTGAGAGCGCAGTTGAAAGGCGGCTCTGCGTTTGGCTGAAGGGTGGAGAGTTGCTCTGGAATGGCTCCACTGTGAACTGCTTTACCCCTTTTCACTTCTCTTTCATTTTCTCCTGCTCTATGGTGACACAGGAGAAGCAATGCATGCAGGGTAAGCTCAGACTCGGTTCTTGTGTGTTTGTTGTCTTGTGTTTATTATGTATAAAGTATAGTAGTAGTATAGTAATCTGAGATATTTCTATGTGCTTAACAAACTCTCATTCTTCAAATTGCTTTCATGACTTTATGCTTATGAGTGATTTGAACAAACCCGTAACTCTTAGTATTGAATTTCAGTACATAACTCATCCCGCAATATTTGTGCTCCAGATAAGCATGATTCCTCAAATTGTGTCTTGTTGAGGTCGTGTGCTGTTACTTTTCTAAGTGATGAGATGTATGATTTTGGCCTACTGGTTGGAAAATAAAAGTGAAGAAGATAAATGAGCAATATCTGGAGAATTATGGATTGGCTTGGGCCAATTAGTAACCACCCAGATCACACTAGAAACTGGGGCTGCACGATTTGAGGAAAAATCTATTTTTAAAAAAATATATACTTATTTAAAATGCTCCATGGTGTGCTTTTATGTAAGGCTGTGCAATTTGGCCAAACATTTTGTGATTTTTTTAATTTATTTTTATTTTTTTAATTTATTTTTTTATAAAAAAAAATGTATACATTTTTATAAATCTATATGTCTATAAAAGACTTTTAATGCTATTAATATAATGCAATTAATAATTGATTAATCATTTAAATTATAATAATAAGAAATTACTGTTTGTAATTTCACTGTAAAATAAAATTTGGTATTGTTATAAATCCATGCACATAATCATAATTATTTTACATTTACATGCCTTCATAATCTTTAATCAAAAACATTCACTGCATCTGAAATTGCATACTTCCTATTATATAGTATGCGAAAAACAGTACGTCGAGTAGTATGTCAGAATACATAGCATTTAAAAAAAAAAACAGTAGGTGACATACTAATTTCGTCGATGGACCCTTTACTATCCCACGAGGCCACGGGAGAGGATTTATGAATGATAGTGAAGCCGCACAACTGACGCAGTAACAGCATGGCGGCTGTAGTATGTCCAAATTGCATTCATACTACCCATGTTCATACTATATTATAGAGCATACTTTTTTAACGGTTGCAAAGTAAGTTCAAATTCAAGTGTAGTATCTACTCAGTATGCAATTTCAGGTGCTCCAATGAACTTGCCCTTACCCTCGCAATGACATCTCATCACTTTAGCACTCCATTTATAAACTTGCATGATTAGTAGCTGCATTCTTGCTTTTTTGGCCAAGATTTAACTCTTGGTTATCATAGAAATACAAGTTTCTTTTCAAAGCACTTTTTCATTTTCTTTTTTGTTTCAACTTGCCGTCTTGGTTTATTAAGATGTAGGCGTCTTTGTTTGGCTTAGACCAGTCGGGTTCATTTCATGTTTTGCTCTTGGGATGCTCTGTTCAGTAACAGAAGCAGCTGGAATGATGAGTCGTGCTCTTCATGTGAGGGAATTTATGGGAAATGCACGCACACCCCATGTGGACTTGACACATGTGGCTCTCTTTCTGGAGAAAATTAGTTGCTGGATTTAGGTTTTGGACAGTGCAAGTTTGCTTTTTGGCCCTGACTGCACAGTGATTCTCAAGAACACAGGCTTTCGTTTCTTTCATCCGAAGGGAAGATTCACCTCCGATCCGCACACACTTGTGAGAGCTCTGCCTTTTCAGCTTCACAACCCATTCTCTGAGTCTCCCGCTGGACTGTGAGCGGCTCCCTCAGATGGTGTGAAAACTCATCTCACAACCTAGAGAAGTGTCTCTTTAGTGACGCGTCTACTGCTTTACTTTTACTTTTACATTTTTCTTTTGCCTTTTCCTGATTTAAGCCTACAGCCATACTGGGCATTCTACATTTTCAGCTAAATTAATGAAATATGTAGCTTAAAATTTGTTTTAAAAAATGTATGTACAATACGGTTTCATATCTGTTGTACTGTATACTTTAGTCATATATATTTGTATAATTTATTGTATACGCATAAGTTTAATGCCATTACACTTATTGTGTTGATTCATTAAGCCTCATCTTTTTGACGGAATATAGCTTATATAATATAAATTATATTATAAGATATCTATGCTACCATTCAAAAGCTTGGGGTCAGCTTTTTTGAAAAAGAAACATTAATACTTTTCAACAAGGATGCATAAAATTTTTCAAAACTGGCAATGTTACAAAAGATTTGTATTCCAAATAAATGCGGATCTTTTGAACTTTCTATTCATCAAAGAATCCTGTATAAAATGCATCATAATATTTTCAACATTGATGATGATAAAAATGTCATAGAATGATTTCTGAAGGATCATGTGACTGAAGAGTAATGATGCTGAAAATTCAACTTTGATCACAGGAATAAATTACATTATATTCAAATAGAAAAGTTATTTTAAATTGTAATAAAATTTCAATAGTTTTTCAGTTTTATGTGCAAGGCTGCATATAAGAGTATTCTTTTAAAAAAGCATTAAAAACTTTTAAATGGTCATTTATATTTGAAATATTGTATGCTTGACTGTAAAGTTCAAACGTTTTGTAAAATATGGGATTGCTTGTCCTTATCTTTTGGCTTTTTTCTTATTCCTGTTCTGTGCTACTCAGTGGAAAAATAAGCGCAGCCTTCCATGCTTACTGACGTGTCAGGAATGAGGATGATGTTGTTGTGAGTGAGTTCAGGAGAGTAACCTTGTAGTTGACATACCTAGTCTGCAGTTGGTTTGATTTGAAGTGCAGACAGTGTCTTTAAATGTCACAACAAGCATCCTAACTCTTTTATTTTGCTCTACAGTGCCGCCCGCTCCAATCCGGACGACTTCTCATGCATGGGAGAGTGTCGTCTCTTCTGATTGGCTGACGCTCTCTGGTCCATCCTGCTCATGAGGTAACCCCGGCTGTCGTTGTTGATGCCCTTGGCTGGGCCGTGATGGGGCAGAGGGTGTCGGGTGTGGTGAAATCGGCGGATGAGCCGGAGACGGGCGAGTTGGCGTATCCGCCAGTGTGCGCGTCGCTCCGTAGTCGCGGCATCCCGTTACCCGCACGTCTGGAGCTGCTGTTGGATATGCCTCCGGCAGGACCGGAAACCCAGCTGCAGCACGCTTGGAACCCGGACGACCGCTCGCTCAACCTCTTTATCAAAGATGACGACCGGCTCACGTTCCACCGCCACCCGGTGGCCCAAAGCACGGACTGTGTGAGAGGAAAAGTCGGCTTCACCCGTGGATTGCATGCATGGACTTTGCGGTGGCCTGTGCGGCAGCGCGGGACGCACGCCATTATCGGGGTCGCAACCTCTTTGGCTCCATTGAGAGCTGTCGGATATTCCGCCCTAGTCGGCAGTGACGCCGAATCCTGGGGTTGGGACTTGGGACGAGGCAGACTGTACCATGACAGGAAGTCCGGCCCAGCACCGTCGTACCCAGAGTTTATTGAAGAGGAGGATGAGGAAGGGACGTTTTCAGTGCCCGAAGAGGTTCTGGTGGTGCTGGACATGGACGAAGGCACCCTCGGATTCTGCGCCAACGGGAACTACCTGGGTGTGGCGTTTCGTGGACTGAAAGGGAAGAGGCTGTACCCGATTGTCAGCGCCGTGTGGGGTCACTGTGAAGTCAGCATGACCTACATCAACGGATTAGACCGTATGTATCATTTTCAGGTTTTGCTACATCTGTTTTTCCTCCTTTCCCATATTTTCCATCATCCCATATCCATAGGCAGCGCATGTTGAGCTCTTTAGATTTAAAGGGGCTATATGTAAGATTTTTCAAGTATTAATTGCATTTTTATTGCCAATGTGTGCACAGCTTATATTGAAACATTAAAAAAACAAGACCTTCCACGACTTCCTAGGTTGTCTATGAAAGCCCCTGGATGCCAGCTCAATTTAGCCCCGCCCACAAAATTTGAGTTCGGGAAATTCAGTCTGGACTTGATCCGTTGTAGAACAACTATGCCCGAACAGGAGCTGTTTGGACCAATCAAATTGTCAGGGTGGGCTTTATACGATGATAGACAGTTGATAAACAATAACATAAGCATTCACGTCACCAAAGAGCGTTTGGGTTGAATTCGTTCTAATCCTAAACGGAGAACTTGTTTGTATATGCATTCATCTTTACCATTTCTCTCAAAAATGATGGTCGTGTTAGTATCCTTAAATTCTTTTACAACACCGGCAAAGATCGTTTACACATCTTCCTCTTCTACTTCTTCCAGCGTGCGTGCATTTGAGTTCTGTTGACAAGTACGCGTCGCTCCGTTGCTCTGATTGGTTGTAGGTCTATCCAATTGAGGTCTTTCCTGGTTCGGTTGAAACAAGCCCCATAATCACAGCCCAATGGAGCAGTATCAGACTCATATTCTGACTAGAATTGAGTATGACGACGTCAGGCTAATAGCCCAGTGCTTAATTTGTAAATTCCAAGGTCCTGGAACAGCGAGAGGGGATGGATCTGGCAAGTTAGTAGGGTAGGGAAAGGTAACGGAAACATAGACTATATGTGACCCTGGACCACAAAACCAGGCAGAAGTGGCACGGGTATATTTGTGGCAATGGCCAACAATACATTGTTTGGGTCAAAAATTATAAATTTTTATTTTATACCAAAAATCATTAGGATATTAAGTAAAGATCATGTTCAGTAGTAGTAGTAGCAGCAGAAGCAGCTAAGGACTTCATTTGGACAACTTTAAAGGCGAGTTTCTCAACTTTCTTCAAAATACTAATCAAATAGTATCCTAACAAGCCATACGTCAGTTGAAAGCTTATGTATTCAGCTTTCAGATGGTGTATAAATCTCAATTTCAAAAACTTGACCCTTATGACTGGTTTTGTGGTCCAGGGTCACATGTATGGCCTATATATGCGCAATCTCAGACAGGTTTCCATCCGTTTAATTTGTTTCATATTTTGAGACTGTGCATAAGAAATCCTGAAAGGAAACGAATGACGTGAATAAAAATAACTATAGACATTTAATGCACTAAATGCAGATTATCTTGAGTTCTGCGTTAGTTAAAATGTGCATTTAAGGTGATGGAAACAGTTTATTCGCATACTGATGACGTGTTGTCACTATTTTGTGCATGTAAAACACCATGGCATTATTCATTAGGCTTAACAAAAGGTCTGACTTCGGCACAAAATTCTTCCAACATAGCCCTTGACATTCATACGGAATACAAAGTGTAAACAAATGGGCATAGCAGCCATTTAAGCCCGCATATGAGATCTTTCATCAATACTACGGTCTCTCCTTGCAGCATTTAATAAAAACTATGCCCAACAACCCTCAATCCCAAGCAATGGGGCTCCATCAATGCACATAGTGGATAGAAATGCGCATTGATTTGACCTTTCCTTTTCTGGGAATGACCGCACAGCAGCATGTCACAGGGAGCCTTAGGCTATTTGTGTTCATCCTTCATTATGAATTTGCAGTGCATCTAAGATTTCAAAAGTGTCAAAAAGATGACTCCTCAACAGTTTAACGACCGGCTTTGGAATTTTAGAACACCAAATCTCAGAATGATCCGCAACATTTCTGATGCACTGCCAGTTATAAATGAATAGATCCGGCTTGTTCTGTACAAATTAAGTCCTGCTGTAGACTGATTTTTATGTAAAGGACTTTTTTTGTTTTTTTGCCAGGATAATCAATAGATTGTGACATTTACGTGCAATCCCAAGAGGGATTTCTTCCGTTCTGATGACGCATGAAACGATTTCTTATCATGTTCCGGATCATGTCAAAAGAGCCATTCTGTACTGTAATGTCAAAGGAAAGGGATTAATTTAAACTATAATCTCACATAGTCAGATCTGTATAGTCTAAGACATACTTTTACTTCATAAACTATGATAACAGTGTAATTTTAATTACCTCATGACTGTCGAACATGATGCCGGTGAATTGCAGAGCTGGTACAAACATATCCACGCCGCCATGATCAGATGCTTTCTTAACTGCTGTTTTCTCACAGCTCTTATTTTGTTATTGAGAGGAAAACGCGCAGCACATATACACAGAGGAAGGCGTCGGGATCTTTAACACTAGGGATGTCATGGTACCAAAATTCCAGTAGTCGGTACCAATGCCATACAAATTTTACGGTACTCAGTACCAATTTTGGTACCACAGCTAAATGTTTTTTTTTTTTTTGATGGTTTTTATTTAACCGTTAAAAAAATTAAATGTATTACGTTTATTATTTATGATGATAATCATAAGTAAATAAAACAAACATTTAAAGGCTGTATGCTGTTTAAAAGTAAACATTGTTTATAAAAAGATTGAAAAATAATCAACCATCTAGGCATTATTATTATTATTATTATTATTATTATTATTATTATTATTATTACTACATAGAGACATAGCTAAATCTACTGTAGGCTACAACAGTAGCCTAATATATTGTCACATTTTTTTTTTTTTTTTTAAACCGAACTTTTATTTGACAGGTTGCCGTGAAGACTTTCTGTGCTCATGATATGACAGTTTTCTCAAATGAAACGGTAAATTCTCATTAAAGTGACGATTTATACGTTCGTGTCCTCGTATAGTGACACACGGCAGAGACCACAAAGACAGCGAGCGAGTGTTTGTGCACCCGCCCGCGCATCTGCGCCCGACTTCATTCCCACAGAGACGCAGAACATGCAGGAGTAATATTTAAATAGTATTTCACAGTTCAATATTCACAGACACTCGTGTATATATTCAGCTACAGTCTGGAGCCCTGCGCTTAGATTAACACAGAAACGACTGAACGCAGCTGTGGGAGTCGGTACTACAGAAATGCTGGTATCGTCACATTTTTATAATTTCAGCACCGACTTGGTACCGAAGTACCGGTACTTGTGACATCCCTAGTTAACACTATCGCTGCAGAGGTATTTCCAGTTTCTTTTTACTTGTAAACGAAAAACCACTTCACTGTGAGTATATTGGGGCCTTGAATCACGTTCAGTCTCTTGTAAGTTACGTGTGCACCAGTGCGAGCACAAGCAATAAGTTCCTGGCTGCAGTTCACTTAACGGCCACCGGTGTCGCTAATAACGAGTTTCTGAATTTCTGAACTTCTAGCCCCTTTAAGACTGGAATAAACTACAAACGGATTTTAAAACATTACATTGTTACAGATTAAAGGCCTGTTCACACCCAAGATAATAACTATAACTGTAAAGTTTTAATAATCATTCTAATAACTCAAAACTATTTCTTTGATCAGCAACAGCTCATTCCGTCTGCCATGCGTCACTACGCCATTTCTGTCATTGCACATCCGCAGAACTGTCCAGTTTCAGTTTTCAATCCGTTCAAGTGTTTACATGTCCCCTTGAACAGATTAGACAAGGTTTTAACCACCCCTTACAATTCAAATTGTTGAATTCAGATTTGACCAGTTCATTCTTATTGACGTGGTTACATGTGACTTAAAATCAGTCCAGGCTACTAGCTATTGAAAGCCAATCAGAATTCATTGTGCTTTAAAGAGCTTGAGCATTTAAAGTGACAGACGACACAAAACTGCAGCATGTGCTTATGATATGAAATCGTCGTTCCGAACACAAGCTATATCAGCCCCGCATGACAAATAACAACAGTGTACTAAAACAGGCTGAAAATATCAAGCTTGTTTAATTTCCTCAGACTGATTGAAATCAATGGCTGAAGCTAAAACATCAGACATCCATCATAGGCTGTAAATCGGGGCAAAAGGCGTGTAGTGTATTTCCAGCCTCTAGCTGAGATGCTGTTCGAGCTTCGCTGTTGCTTCATGATGTAATTGCGCAACCACTCGCAGTGACTGGGAACAACATGTTTACGTGCAGCTCATCTAGTGCTTTTATTGTAATAGCAGATTTTTAAAAATGATGCACCTACAAAATTATTCCCATATTGTTTCCTAACATTTTAATGGGCGTTGCAACACCGACCGTGAATTTACAAAAGCATTACAGAAACGTTTAAAGAGGCCATATCCTACACTTAGTAGCATTTGTATTTGTTGTAAATATAATTAGATGTGCAAGTCGCACTTAATGAATAATGCAGTCAGTTACATACATTTTAGCAGATGCTTTTATCGAAGACTTGCTGTTCTGCATGCTTTTCTCTTCACTAACATTTCATTTTCTTTAACATTTTTGCTTGTGTCTTTAAATCAACTGTTTTTTTGGTGATTTTTGTGAACGTACAGTACCATTCAAAAGTTTGTGGTTGGTAACTTTTTTTTTTTTTTTTTTTTTATGTATTTGAAGAGATCTCTGGTGCTCCCCAAGGCTGCGTTTATTTAATATGCATGCATTTACAGTAATATTCTGAAATATTACAATTTAAAATAACTGTCTTTCTTTTGTAATATATTTTAAAGTGTAATTTATTCCTGTGATCAAAGCTGTATTTTCAGCATCATTACTCCAGTCTTCAGTGTCACATGATCCTTCAGAAATCATTCTAATATAATTATTTGATGCTCAATAAACATTTGATTATTATTAGTGTTGATAACAGTTGTGCTGCTTAATATTTTGGTGCAAGTCATGATGCATTTTCCCCCAGAATAAATCCTTTGTAACGTTATAAATGTCTCTACTGTCACCTTTTGGTTAAAAAAATAAAATAAATCGTACTGATCCCAAACTGAACAAAAACAGTCAGTTTTCAAGTTCCACTAATGTCCCACAATACTTTAATTTTCAATCATATATGTCTGTAGTTTAATCGTTTGTAAGTGAATTGTGGATCAAATTAAATTTCAAACCTTTTCCCATTATTCTCTATATAAATTGCCTCTCTTTTGAATGGCATGGTTTTTTTTTTTTTTTTTTTCCAACGATTCTTTTGCTGTTTGTTGTCACAACCATAAATCGTTGAGCTCGAAACAATGTTGATC
>CM031957.1:29035356-29095356 GCA_018749465.1 Paracanthobrama guichenoti
ATTTGAGGTCGGGCAGTTCGGTCTGGACTTGATCCGTTGTGGATTAACTATGCCCGAACAGAAACTGTTCGGACCAATCAAATTGTCAGGGCGGCTTTATGCGATGATTGACAGATCGATGATTGGTCGATGATTGGACGTCACCGCTTGGGTTGATTTCGTTCTAATCCTAAACGGAGAACTTCGTATATGCATTCACCTTTACTATTTCTCTCAGAAATGATGGTCGTGTTAGTAAACACTCTGTGTATCATAAATTATTTTTTACAACATCGGCAAAGATCGTTTACACTCATTTTCTTCTTCTACTTCTTCCAGCGTGCGTGCGTGCGGTTGAGTTCTGTTGACAACTATGCGTTAGTGATGTGTCGTTTATGAATGATTCGTTCTTTTTTAACTAATCTTAAATATGACTCGGGAACAACGAGTTGTCTCAGAGAGCGATTCGTTCATTTTGTGTTGACTGTGCATGTGCTATGCCATCGGTTCTGTACAGGATCTTCTGCACTCAGCTGATGGGGCTAAACGAATGACTCGAACCCGAAGACTCGAGAGGTGAACTAATCAATTCTGATTTCGGGACTGCATGCATTGCTTATAGGGCTGTCACGGCCCAGATCAGACACTGATGACAGAACTAACGACTCGAACCCGAAGACACGAGAGGTGTAGCGTTACTAATCTTTCCAGGGAACAGACATAATTAAATGTAAATTGACAAAAGCAAGAACGACTCGGATTCGAAGGTGAGGTGAACTAGCAGACTGCATAGCCTGAAGACCCGGCTAAGCAATTAATTAATACTTTCTTAAAGTTTGGCCTTGGCTGCTTTAGCTTATAATTAATTTTTTATTCCAAATGTGATCAATGTTTGCATAAGTACTAGATGTGTTGAAGGATTTAACACATGACATTTTAATCATATTCTGCTGAAATGAACGAAATGTCTTGAAAAAAGATTTGTTTGTTTTGCTGAACAAGATTCAAAGATCCGAGTCCGTAAAATGATCCAAACTTTTACTCCATTGCTCTGATTGGTTGTAGGTCTATCCAATTGAGGTCTTTCCTGGTTCGGTTGAAACGTGCCCCAATAATCACAGCCCAATGGAGCAGTATCAGACTCACCTAACCTAAAGGATTATTAGGAACACCATACTAATACTGTGTTTGACTTCCTTTCGCCTTCAGAACTGCATTAATTCTACGTGGAATTGATTCAACAAGGTGCTGAAAGCATTCTTTAGAAATGTTGGCCCATATTGATAGGATGGCATCTTGCAGTTGATGGAGATTTGTGGGATGCACATCCAGGGCACGAAGCTCCCGTTCCACCACATCCCAAAGATGCTCTATTGGGTTGAGATCTGGTGACTGTGGGGGCCATTTTAGTACAATGAACTCATTGTCATGTTCAAGAAACCAATTTGAAATGATTCGAGCTTTGTGACATGGTGCATTATCCTGCTGGAAGTAGCCATCAGAGAATGGGTACATGGTGGTCATAAAGGGATGGACATGGTCAGAAACTATGCTCAGGTAGGTCGTGGCATTTAAACTATGCCCAATTGACACTAAGGGGCCTAAAGTGTGCCAAGAAAACATCCCCCACACCATTACACCACCACCACCAGCCTGCACAGTGGTAACAAGGCATGATGGATCCATGTTCTCATTCTGTTTACGCCAAATTCTGACTCTACCATCTGAATGTCTCAACAGAAATCGAGACTCATCAGACCAGGCAACATTTTTCCAGTCTTTGTCCAATTTTGGTGAGCCCATGCAAATTGTAGCCTCTTTTTCCTATTTGTAGTGGAGATGAGTGGTACCCGGTGGGGTCTTCTGCTGTTGTAGCCCATCCGCCTCAAGGTTGTGCGTGTTGTGGCTTCACAAATGCTTTGCTGCATACCTCGGTTGTAACGAGTGGTTATTTCAGTCAAAGTTGCTCTTGAATCAGCTTGACTCAGTCGGCCCATTCAAGGCATTTTCGCCCACAGGACTGCCGCATACTGGATGTTTTTCCCTTTTCACACCATTCTTTGTAAACCCTAGAAATGGTTGTGCGTGAAAATCCCAGTAACTGAGCAGATTGTGAAATACTCAGACCGGCCCGTCTGGCACCAACAACCATGCCACGCTCAAAATTGCTTAAATCACCTTTCTTTCCCATTCTGACATTCAGTTAGTTCAGGAGATTGTCTTGACCAGGACCACAGCCCTAAATGCATTGAAGCAACTGCCATGTGATTGGTTGATTAGATAATTGCATTAATGAGAAATTGAACAGGTGTTCCTAATAATCCTTTAGGTGAGTGTATTCTGACTAGAATCTGAGTATGACGATGTCAAGCTAAGGAAACACTGCACTGTTTGCACTGTGTCTCGGCATCATCAAGTTATGCTTTTGTTTTGAAAGGGCGACCTCTAACAGTGAAAAACTACATAGTGTGGCTTTAATTACTCACCCTCATGTCGTTCCAAACCCGTAAGACTTTCGTTCATCTTTGGAATAAAAATTAAGATCTTTTTGATGAAATCTAGGAGCTCTCTGACCCTCCATTGACAGTCCATTGAACTGACACTTTCAAGCCCCAGAAAGGTAGCAAAGACATTAAAGTTTAAATGCTGAAACGTGTTGTGTGCTGGTTTATTATTAACTATAACTGTTTCCTCAGCCCGATGAAATGTCCTTAATGGGCCAGTTTACAGGAGATCTCAGACATCACCATATTGAATCAGGTGAAAACCGGGAACTTTTGGAGACAATGATGCTTTTCAGCAGCTCAGTTAAACATGATGGCCCTGTTGTTTCTGTCAGAGTAGGAACAAGAATGAAACAAACCTTGTTTTAATTGCTACTAATATTTGACCGTATCAAAATACTCTATATTACTAACAAAAAAAAAACATGTTTAAATGTAATTAAAGTAATTCAGTATAAATTCAGTAACTTCTCTTTGAATTTGGCAGATCTCGTGCCACTCCCACAACAATTCACCAATAAATACTGGGAGTATTCCCATCATCCTACAAGAGAAGGACAAACTCCAGGTGTAGCAGCTGAGCTCTGTGTGACTGTTAAAGATGGAGTTTATTAAAGAGGAGATTGAAGACATGAGTGATCCAGAACCATCCAGAATAAAACATGAAGATCCTGAGGAACAAATAGGTTGGTGTCCATTCTTGATTCCTCATTATTGAAGGTTTAGTTGATACAAAGTTCATCTAAATGATTCTAACTTTGTATATCTTCTGTCATCCACATTTTCACTTCATTTAAAATAAAAATTGTCTTTTACTCACCCTCAACTTTTTGAATCTCTTTCTTCAAAAGAAGATATTTTGAAGAACATGTAGCCAAACTTCCATAGTATGGAAAAATAAATACCATGGAAGTCAATGCCAAAAGCCATCAACATTGAGGGTGAGTAAATGATGATTGTCATTTTTGGGTGAACTATCCCTTCAATATGAATGACAGAACTAACCTTTGGCACATCAAAGATGTGTAACTTGATATTACAGAAATCAGGTATCTACCTTGTCTCTGTTACTTTTTTGCTGTTAAAACAGGTTCACTCAAACTGATTTTAACCACATTGTATTTTAGATTGGATGGAAGTGAAACAAAGACATAGGCAAGGATATAAACTGAATGTCGTAAAGGAGGAACATTGTGACTGCAAAACTGCCAAAATGCTGCACACCTGCTCTCCATGTGGAAAGAGTAATCATCTGCTCTGTCACTCTGGAGAAAAGCCATTTAACGATCATCAGTGTGGTAAAAAGTTACATTCGTCATCGCATCGAAATAAACACCTGGAAGTTAATTCAGACGAGAGGCCTCACTTGTGTTCTCTCTGTGGAAAGAGTTTTTCAAGGCTGAGCAGTTGTAAACAGCACCAGAAAATACACACCGGTGTGAGAGATCATGTGTGTTTGGAGTGTGGGAAGAGCTTTACTCGAGCTGAGCATCTGAAACGGCACCAAAGAATTCATACTGGAGAAAAACCTTACAAGTGCTCATCATGTGACAAGAGGTTCACTCTGTCCGCACACCTGAAAACACATCAGCGAGTTCACACTGGCGAAAAGCCACTCCGCTGCACTCAGTGCGGGAAGACTTTCAGAAAAGCAACCGTTTTCAAAATTCACCTGCGTGTTCATGCTGGAGAAAAGCCATTTAACTGTGATCAGTGTGGTAAAGAGTTTAATTCGTCATCAAATCTTAAAGAGCATCTAAAAATTCATACAAATGAGAGGCCTTATGCGTGTTCATTCTGTGGAAAGAGTTTTTCACGGATGTCTCATTATAAACGGCATCAGATGGTACATAGCGGTGTGAGAGATCATGTGTGTCTGGAGTGCGGGAAGAGCTTTGTTACAGATGTCCATTTGAAACGGCACCAGAGAATTCACACTGGAGAAAGACCTTTCAGGTGCTCCTATTGTGAAAAGAGTTTCTCTCGGATGGAGCACCTGAAATCACACGAGCGAGTTCATACCGGAGAGAAGCCATACTACTGTCCTCCATGTGAGAGGAGTTTTAGACATTTACCAAGCCTTCTTGCGCATATGAAAAAATGTAAGAAGTTGTCACAGTGAGCAACGTTTTCATGTCAAATGTACTGATGAGCCAAAACATGACCAGTCACAGGTGAAGCAAATATCGTTGATCATCTCCTATCACATATTAAGGTCTGGGCAGATTAGAAGGTATAAGCAAGCAATCAGTTCTTGTAATCAACATGTTGGATGCAAGCGAAATGGGCTGGAATAAAGATCTGAGCGACTTTGACAATGGACAAATTGTTATAAATCGACTGGGTCAGAGTATCTCTGAAAAGGCAAGGCTTGTGGATTGTTTTCAGTCAGCAGTGGTGAGGATTTACCAACAGTGTCCGAGGAGGAACAAACCAGCGACTGGGTGTTGGGCGCCCAAGGCTCATTGATGCACGAGGACAACGAAGGGTACACGTGTATGTGTGTGCTGTTTACCTGGGGAAGTGATGGCACCAGGATGAACTGTGGGACGACGATAAGCCGGTAGAGGGAGTGTGATGTTCTGCTGGGAAACCCTAGGTCTGCCATTCATGTGGACATAAATTTGACACGTGCCACTTACCTAAACATTGTTGCAGGTTACCAGGTACACCCCTTCATGACAATGGTGCTCCCTGGTGGAAGTGGCTCTTTTAGCAGGATAATGCACACCGTACACATTGTTCAGGAATGGTTTGAGGAACATGATGAAGAGTTCAAGGTGTTGCCCTGGCCTCCAAATTTCCCAGATCTCAATCCAGTTCAGCATCTGTGGGATGTTCTGGACCAACAAGTTTGTTCCACGGTGGCTCCTCCTCGCAACCTCCAGGACTTGAAAGATCTGCTGCTAATGTCTTGGTGCCAGAGACCACAAGACGCATCCAGGAGTCTTTTAGAGTCAACGCCCCGGACGGGTCAGTACTGTTTTGGCAGCACACAGAGGATTAACAGCATATTAGGCAGGTGGTCATAATGTTTTGGTGTGTACTTATCAGCCTTTAAATGGCTTTAAGAGGCATCGTGCGCATCAAAAACAGGCAAAACGACAAATTAATATTATTCAACATATCCTAGCTTTTTACAGAAAATATTCAGATGTAACAACCTTTGTTGTTTTCATTTTCATAAGTAACTGTAATTTAATTACACATTTTTTCTCAGTAACTGTAACGGATTACAGTTACATTTATTTTTATTAAATTACATAACTCTGTTACATGTAACGAGTTAATCTCCAACATCTCGTCTTGATTGATCTTGTAAATAAAGTTGTGATGTGTTGTAAAATCAACCCAGACAAAATTATCTTGTTTCATACGAAGTGATTTATGCCCTGTTTTATTCATGTTATTGAGTGCTGACAAACATTAAGTATTCCAAAATAATAGAAGCTGTACAATTTGAAACAATAAACAAACTGTGACAAATACAGTTGATTGTTTTATTTATTTACAGAATGGTTAAAAGATTCAAAGGATTTACAGGACAAAATCTTGATCTTGAGCAATCACCGGTTTGTAATTTGATGGAACGTATTATTTTTATTTTTTTTAAATCTACTCCAGATGTTCACTTCAACATAAAGTAGCCTTGAAATATCAGAGCAAATGTGGAGGGTTGTAACAGCTTTCTCGTGTACGTCCCACAAAGATAGACGAGAGTAAGTGCAGAGGCGTGTGTGGTGTCTGAGCATGATGGTTATTGTAGTAAATGTGAGCATGCATTTACTCATTTCACTTGCACAATAACTTTTATTACGCAAACCCGCAATAATGAAGTGTTATATAACACAAATATACTTGTATTTAATGTATTTAATCTCACTTTATTTGCCAATGTCTTTGATCCAATTAAATCATACGAATAGGCAAAAATTACTTTAGATAAACATCATATCTGGTTTTTTTTTTTCTGTTTTATTGCTGAACTTTCTTCTCCTGCATCCTATTATTCTAACTTTTAACTCACAATTCTGACTTGCAGCTGTGAGGTTATATCGGGCAATTCTGAGGGGAAAAAAAGAAGAGTAAGATAAAAAGTTTCCGTAGAAATGCCACACAGTTTGGTGTCGTTTTTATGCTGTTGGGGAACAGCAAAACTATGAATCACTTTAATTTTCTGAATTCTGAAACAAATGTGACAAAAACAAACTGGTATGAAACGATGCTCTCAATTTGAGTTTTTTTTTTTTTGTCTTTCTGTAAAAACTGTTTTCATAAACATTTCTCTGCATAAAAACTGTCTATAGGCTCTGTATAATGACGAATAAAATTACTGTTTCATTGACAACAACATTTTTTTCATATATCATATTTTCCGTAATATAAATCACACATTTATCGGAAACGTGCTGTGATTTACATAATGCAATAAACTTAAAGCAAGCGAAGCACACACACAACATATCAATTTCTTGTGGTCTCTGCATCCAAAAAGTCCTCCTTAGGAATTATGGCTCAAGGATTAGTTTTAGGATGAGTGCCGGGCAGAAAACTGCTTGTCCTGTCCTTCCTGTGTTTGTTTCTAGAGTTCATCTTTTTGCCCTCTATGGTGTCTGGCAGTTGTCTTAGCATCCTTACCTGATGGAAGTGGACATCTGTGCTAGTCCAATCAGATCCAATCAAAATGTAGCACACCTCTCTCCACTGTGGCAGTCAGAGAGGGGCTCCGCCATAAAACTGGGCCCTCAAATGTGCTGTTCAATACATAAGTACTTAAAGCCATGTTTACAAAAGAAATAATTTGCCAATCAAATGTTGCATGTAGAATATGGAAACATGGGCACAGACAACTACATGCTATTCCCGTGACTGTCTCAACGCTACAGATGATGCACTCACCATTAGACGGCGCTGTTGTATTACTGTCAGCCGTTGATACATTTTATTATTGATTTAATTCCAGTACAGCCATGTTAAAGAGTAAAAATGAGACGACTTGGGCTATTTCTTAAAACCGTTTTATTGACCCATGTACAGAAAGTGCAGCAGCGACCACAAAAAAAGTCGGTAAGATATACAAATACATATAATCAACTTTATAATGAGTGAACAGACAGTCATTTACAAAACCATTCGCACACAAAACGCACCGCCATGTTACACAGAGTAAGCTAGTAGTAGGACAACAACATTTAAAGGGCGCACGCATGGATTTATAAAAATGTACAAGGCTCACGACAAAAAAACTTTTCACCGCCAGTTATTAGAGCTAAAATCCGGTGTGCTTATGAAAGGATGATCACTCCACATCAAAGAAAGTCTTGTTCTGTGACTTCCCTGTCTCGTGCTCTCTGTTATTGTCCTCCAGCGGTAGAGACAGAGAGTTGTAAAGGGATCAGACGGGATGCAGGACTTTTATTAGTTTGTCATCTCACACCAAAACAGTTTCACAAAGGATCAGAGCATGTTTGCATGTAAACTCGCTTGTATTGCAGGTCACTACAATGCTACAGGTAGAGTGTTGTGTTTTGAGAGTGTTTTCAGCAGTGTAATGTTGCTTTTCCCCATTGAATCCTGGTCTGATGATGTATGAAAGATGTGGTAGCTTCCTCTTCATCCTCATCACTGTCTGATTCAGTACTAAAGATTTCACATTCTTCTTCCTCATCTTCATCTTCTTCCTCCTCAGTTACTTCTTCTGCTGACTGAAGCTCCTGAAAGCTCTAGAATTAACCAATGCAATCTGCTGTGATAAACAGACTTATTCAAGTCTTTTAGAAACCATGCAACTTCCTTTCATCCGTGGAACACAAAAGGAGATACACCGATCAGGCGTAACATTATGACCACTGACAGGTGAAGTGAATAACCCTGATTATCTCTTCATCGCGGCACCTGTTAGTGGGTGGGATATATTAGGCAACGTAACACAAGTAACATGCACATGGATGGCAGGACCCAAGGTTTCCCAGCAAAACATTGCCCAAAGCATCACACTGCCTCCGCTGGCTTGCCTTCTTCCCATAGTGCATCCTGGTGCTATGTGTTCCCCAGATAAGCGATGCACATGCACCTGGCTAGCCACGTGATGTAAAAGAAAACGTGATTCATCAGACCAGGCCATCTCTTCCATTGCTCCGTGGTCCAGTTCTGATGCTCCTTTCAGCGGTGGCCAGGGGTCAGCATGGGCACCCTGACTGGTCTGCGGCTATGCCGCCCCATACACAACAAACTGTGATGCCCTGTGTATTCTGACACCTTTCTATCAGAACCAGCATTAACTTCAGGAGCAATCTGAGCTACAGTAGCTCGTCTGTTTGATCGGAGCACGCGGGGCAGCCTTTGCTCCCCACGTGCCTCAATGAGCCTGTCACCGGTTCACCACTGTTCCTTCCTTGGAGCACTTTTGATAGAGACTGACCACTGCAGACCGGGAACACCCCACAAGAGCTGCAGTTTTGGAGATGCTCTGACCCAGTCATCTAGCCATCGCAGTTTGGCCCTTGTCAAACTCCCTCAAATGCTTACGCTTGCCCATTTTTCCTGCTTCTAACACATCAACTTTGAGGACAAAATGTTCACTTGCTGCCTATTATATCCCACCCACTAACAGGTGCCGTGATGAAGAGATCATCAGTGTTATTCACTTCATGGTCATAATGTTATGCCTGATCTGTGTATTTATACCTAAATGTCGAAGCTGCTCTTTTGCAAACAATGAACCTGAATGGTAACTATGGCTATCTTTTAGTAAAGTTGTCAAATAATATAGTGTATGAGTCATATGGACTACATTCATAGTTTCATTGTTTTTTGGTTTTGGAGCTTGACAGTTCCAGTTCCCATCCACTTGAACATGTTTCAAAATTTGGTTATCAAACACTTAAACCTTAATCTTTCTCAGTTGTAATAATCAATATTGATTTGGTTGATTTTTCTAACCATTATAACAATTCTTCTTTGTCACTATGTTTTCTTCATTTATTTTCACAGGATTTTGTGTTGATGACGAGCCAAGGAAGTTCTTTGCAGTTGTGAACATTCAGGATGAAAGTAAGTCAAATGGTTCACACCAACATGAATGTGAAAATTACCAAAAAAAAAAAAAAAAAAAAAATTGACTTGTTCTTCCTTTTCTTTAAAAAGCACAAATTGAGGCTACAATAAGGCACTTACAAGGGAAATACATGGGGCCCATTTTTGAAGATTTATGTAAAGCTTATAATTGTATAAAAGTGCACATTAAGTGTGTGTTTTTTTTTTTTTTTTTTTTTTTCAGTTAATTTAGCAGTTTTTTGGGGTATATAGAGTTCTGTTATATGCAAATGTTCCAATTTATTCCTATCCAGGACCAACAGGGATACTGACTGAGAAAAATGTCCAACTTCATGGCAAAATCGTGGTCATCGGTTAGGATTTAAAAAAAATGTATTATTATTATTTTTTAGTTGATGATCTTGCACATAACTTTAGTACTTTAGTTCTCATTGTGTTACTTTGCTGTACACTCCTGTCAGCTGTAAAAAGAAGTTTTAGTTTTCACAGAGACTCATGCATGCCGTGACAGTTTGACAGGCGTCAACATTTTGGCAGCTTCTTTACATTATTATGTCTTGTGTTGGTTGTAGATGGTTTGTCTTACCTCCAGAGGGTTGACAGTGATGGAGAGAGAGGAGCCGTCACAGTCCGCCTGTTTGTCTGGCAGTGTGTGCGTGTGTATCTTGTCTTTGTTTAGTGGTTGGTTGAGGCGGTAAACACCCAGCAGCACCACCAGCAGGGTGGCGATACACACCACAATGACTGCAGTAGCAACGGCAGGTACAACTGGAAAGACAATAAATGCAATCTTAAGCCGCGTTTCCACCGCAGGAACTTTCCCCAGGAACTATGGACTTTGGGGTGGTACTCGGTGTGTTTCGACCGCAGGAACCGGGGTCTAAATGAAGTTTCGGGCTAAGAAATTCCCCCTCAAAACAGTGCTGCTTGCGAGGTAGTACTTTTCCAAAGTTCAGGAACTTTCGGGGTGGGACTTGCGTGCTGAACATGCTGATTGGTTGAGTTCACGCAGCATTTTATTTCAACCTACTATTCAAATCAACAATTGAGTTTAAAAAATACGACCGATGGACTGACGCAGAGGTTCGAGCTTTATTAAGCTTATATGCGACAGACGAAATCCAGTGGGAACTGGAAAGTTGCACGCAGTCCTTTGTCACTGGAATAATCTTCACGGTACTTTAGACCGCGATGGAAACACAGACAGCAACAGGTCTGGGGGAAAAGAGTTTTTGTGACAAATTGTTCTGGGTAATTTTGGTAGAAACGGGGCTTTAGACCCTATAGACTTTAGAGTAGATGTCGTATCGCCAAAGTAACATCTGTTTAGTATGTATTTAATCTCTTTTGTCCACTTTCAACCACTTCTGTCCTGATTTCTTCGAGGGGAGGGTCTATGGGCTATTTCAGATCTTTCAATCTAAGGGACAAAATAAGATCACACAATTTACATATGAATGCGACTGGAGACAACAGAAAAACATTTCGCTTTAAGTTTTTCATATTCGAACCAAACTCAACCAAACAAATCCCATCTGGCTAGCGCTCTTCCCATAATGTTTATGCATTAGGTCAGTAGGCGGAGAGTAGATGATCTTTTGTGGCTATTTGAACACATTCAAACACATGAGCGTTTACATTACGAAAGCAATCTGGTCGAATGTGTTTTCAGCTACCTCTGGAAGTGGTTGAAAGTGGACAAGCTCAAAACATTTTAGACCCGTTTACACTTGTATTTAGCATCATCCACTTGTGATCTGATGGACCAAAACGCATTTTAATACCAGGTGTAAACAGGGCCTTAATGATTCCATTAATGATTTTTTCATTCTAATATTTAACTTGTTATATCAATATGAACACAATTACTGACACTCACCTAAGCTGTTGTAGTTGTTAGATTCTATGACTGTAGGATGAATAATATGCATGTATTTAGGCGGGGCCATCGCATGATTGACATGTTCCAGAGCTTCCTCAGTGTGAAGGATGTTGACCTCGGAGAAAGCGTGATAGAGAGCAACCTTAGGTCATAGATCAGAGCCATGGCTGATGCAGAAACATTCTGTTTGATTCTCACCTGTAATGTATACTGATCGCTGGTGTAACGTCCATTGAGCTCAGAACAGGTGAGTCTGAAGGTGCGGACGGAATCGACAGCCTGGCGGCTCTGGTAACGCACCTGTCTGATCACCTCTGTGTAGTGAGAAATAGAGTCTACACCTAAACAAATGTGGAGGAAGAACATTTTAAGGACTTTGTATTGAGAAAGAAAATGGCATGTTGTAGAATTTGTGTCTTTACCATATATGGACATGCCGGTGCTAGAGTTGGCGTATTCCAGGTGTTTGCCCAATAAGGCGCTGTGTTGCAGTTCAAGACTCTCTAGCCCCGCCCTTAACTCCTCCCCCAATACCATGATGTCACAATAGTCCAGATTATGTGTGATTTCCTTCAATACAACTGACCTGTGATCTGCACGCATACAAAGATGAAATAACTAGGTTAGGTTTATGAATAATAATTAAAAGTAATCTCTCTTTCTCTGCCATAGTGAATGGGCCATCTGGACTACATATTTGTTAACATTTTTATTTTTGGTAGAATCATTGTATTTTCTTTTTAAAACGAACACATTCTAATTGTTTGTAGTATTTAATATCTCACTTAGGCTTCTGTATGCAAATTACCTCTATTATGACTGGCTAACCATCATGTACCAGTGTAGTTCAGGCACAGTGCTGAATACTAAATATAGGTGTTGATATGTAAATGTTGCAAGTCATAAGTTAATAACTTAATATTTGCATTATATTTTGAACCTTGTACACTGTTCAAAAGTTTGGGGTCAGTAAGTTTTTGGAAGAAGTCTTTTATATCACCAAGGCTGCAATGTCTGTTTTATATTGTCTTTTTAATAATTTAAATGCATTCTTGCTGAATAAAAGTATTAATTTCAGTAAAAATACTGTGCTTAAATACAACATAGTGCTTAACTTTATTTGGAAAGAGCAAGAAAAAAATAGTTGTAAACAGTAAAAGCCCTAAGGATAATGAAGGAAGCTGTGTTTCAGATTTAGAAAAGCATCCTCATGAAAGACTCATGTCTTGTGTTCAGAGTGTGGAGGGGTGCAGTGAGCATCTGTCTTTTATGATTTATTAACATGTTTTTTGCATTTACTGTTGTTTGACACCAAAACAGCATGACACCTGTGCCGTTTGTCAGAGAATAATGTGCTCTGCACTGCATTTGGGGGGTTTGTTTGTGGGTTGTTGTTTTTGTTTTTTTGCAGAAATAGTTCACCCAAAAAAGGAAAAATCTGTCATCATTTACTCACCCTCATGTCACTGACTTTCTTTCTTTTGTGCAACATATAAGGTTTGGTTTAACAGATTGCTTGGCTGCTGCTCTTTGTCATATCCGGTCGAGCTCCAAAAATGATGATAAATCACCAAAAATATGAGCTATATCCCAAGCCTTCGCTTGAGATATTTGCTGAAAATGTTGCCCTATCAAATGTCATTGTGGTATATAAAATATGGTGGGTCAAGACAAGTTTTAACAAGCAGAACGATATGTAAATATGAGGTTTGTAACAACATGATGAGGGTGAGTACATGATGACAGAACTTTCATTCTCGTTAAGAGAAAGGTAATTCTAGAAATACATTTTCTCAGTACCTGTGTTTGTAGGTTTGTCACTTTTTGTAACTGTGCTGATGATATGCAAATCTCTGAACAAGGATAGGCCTAGGGCAAGGTCGGAGGCGGGGATGGTCAGGTGCTCCGCCCCGGTGATTGTGATGCGTGGTTTACTGGGGTGCATTACCATGACAACTGCCTCAATATCTGGGACAGAAATACACACATCCTCTCCAAAACACCTGCAGAGATCACAAACACAACAACACAACCTTGCATTTCAGTTTTGTGCAATATTTTAGGTACTCACTTAATGCAAAATTAATGCACCAATATTTTTTTTTTTTTTTAGGAACTTTTGCATTAGTTCAATTACAAAAATTTAAGTCTAATCCTTGCTGCTTTATCTGACATACAGTCGGTGTGTGTGTAAACACACTGATGAGCCAGAGTGAAATCGAAGAAAGAACTGTGACATAATTTCAAACAAAATCAGTCCAAAGCGAAATTCGTTTGGAGTTTGTTTTGGGAGATCGAAACAACTTGCCAAAGCAGACTTTCCTGAAAAGTTTGCTCTGGCTGATAAACACCTTCGTACTACCATTTGTCCATGGTGATTGCGTAATGGGTAGGTGTGGTGCTGAGGCTCCGCCTTCTTTCACATGGAAATCTTTTCTGGTTCTTTTCTTTTGTTCAAGCCTTCAAGGTCAGACGTCCACTATATAAATAAACATGACGTGACTTCACTAGAGTGCCAACTTGCAGAGCTTGTGCAAACATATCCACGCTGCTATGATCAGATGCATTTCTTATGCTTTCTTTCAAAAATGCTTGCTGTTTTCTAATTTTTGTTGTGTACTTATTTTGTTATTGATAGGAAAGTGCACAGCACATATTTATATATTCATCTGAACGCCACTCTCAGCAGAGTGGGCGGTGTCAAATGTTCGCTAACAGAATATCGCTGCTCACGCATTTTGAACTTCGTTTTACTCCAAAGCAGAAAACGAAGAAGAACTTTGTCGCGAGTATATCAGGGCCTTCAATGTCTGGGTAAATTAGATGGTAAGCAAACGATCAGTTCTCGTAATCAGCGTATTTGATGCAGGAGAAATGGGCAAGAATAAAGATCTGAGTGACTTCTAGGGTTGGGTATCGTTTGGGTTTTTTACGATACTGGTGCCAAACCGATACTTTTAAAACGGTACCGGTGCCTAAGCGGTGTTTGAAGCGATACTTTTAATTAAAGAGCCACAAAACGATGGAGGATGACAATAAAGAATGGCTTTTTACTTTTTAAGTTTTTTTTTATTTATTTTTTTATACATTTATTAACTTTAAAGTATACTTAAATATATAAATGCAAAACACAAAACCTAACCCAACTACAACAGGCCTAATTTAACACTAAATAACAGTTACAGTACTAATAACAGCAAAGTACCCTGTATTCTTAGTATGCTACAAACCAGCTTCAAGGTTCAGCATTATTTTGCAGAAATATGACCATATTCTCTGGCTAAATATTTTATAACGCCTTATTGTTTCCATGGCGACGCGTCGTGTTTCTCACATGACACACAGCAGCCGCAATAGCGCCGTATCACAGATGTAGGTTATCGGTTTTATTCCATTTTTTTTTTTTATTCAAAATACACAAAATTGTTAACATGAACTATCTGATATTCTGATTTTCAAATATGTGTGCGCGATGGGCGCCGCCATGTTAGTTTGCACCTCGAGAATCGGATCTGTCGGATTTACATCACGTCTCACAAAACACATGAAAGCAAGTGACTGGTGAACTGGGAGAAGAATAGAGTAAACCATATAGTTAACTATATAATGTGTATTTGATATAAATAAGACACGTAGTCAAATTATAATGATTTCGGTCTGAAATTATTATTATTGCCGCTTCCATAGACATCAGTGTATGTTTTTGCTAGTACTTATGTGCATTTAAATGTCTGAAAACTAAAATAAACATTATGTGGTTGAAAACACTGAATAGTTGTGATATGTGACGAGCGCTGAACGCGTCTGTCTCTGGCTCGGCTCCAGTCAAAGCGCAAAAGCATGTTTCAATTTAAGTGGCACTGAAATGAGGCACTGAAATCTGCGTTCTGATTCAGTCTGGTACATACCGGTTATATAGGTACCGGTGTATAGGTACCATATTGGCACCGGGTTTCGGTACCCAACCAGAGTGCCTATGACAACCCCTGTCCACCATTGAAAGCGCCTACAATGGGCATGCGAGTGTCAAGATTCAAGATTCAAGAGTTTTATTTGTCACATACACAGTTATATACAGAATATACAACCGGCAGTGAAATGTAAACAGGTCCGCTCCATGGACAGTGCAAATTCACAGTTAAAAACACACAAGGAGGAAATTATAATAGAAATAGAATAAATATATATATACTATATATATATATATATATATATCTGTAGAATTATAAAAAGTCAAGTCAAGTAGAAGAAAAAGTAAAAAATAAAAATAAAGAAGTGGAATAAAATAAGTGAGGTAAACTGTGCAGTGAGTAAACTGTATACTTATAAATATTTGGTTAACAAATGTATAAGAGTATAATGTGCAAACAGGTTTATAACAGGTTGTTACACAGTAACAACGAGAACAGAAAGTGCAGTGCAATGTCAGTGTATCAATGTTTATCCTGAAGTGAAGTCACGTGATGTTAAGTGACTGAGTTCAGGAGTCTGATGGCCTGGGGGAAGAAGCTCCTCCTGAGTCTCTCAGTTTTGGCCATCAGGCTTGAAAGCGCTTACCAGATGGCAGCAGCGTGAAATGAGGGTTTGCAGGGTGATTAGAGTCCTTGATGATCTTAGTAGCTCTACCTTTGCAGCGTTTGGTGTAGACGTCCTGCAGAGACAGGAGAGCTGACCCTGAGATACGCTCGGATAAGTACACGACTCTTTGCAGGGCTTTGCAGTCATGACTGGTGCTGTTCCCATACCACGCTGTGATGCGTTAATACACTTTCTATCGCCCCTAAATAGAAAGTTTTCAGGATAGCTGGTGAAACCCTGAATTTCCTCAGCTGGCGCAGGTGGCTGGCTTTTTTCGCCTGTGTCTGAACTGGACTTTGGTGCAGTGGAAGAAGGTCGTCTGGTCCATTGACGCCCATTTTCACTTACATCACGTTTTTACCTCGGGAAGTGACGGTGCCAGGATGAACTGTGGGATGACGACAAGCCTGTGGAGGGAGTGTGATGTTCTGCTGGGAAACCCTGAGTCCGCCCATTCATGTGGACATACATTTTTACATGTGCCACCTACCTAAACATTGTTGCAGACCAGGTACACCCCTTCATGACAACTGGTGGAAGTGGCTCTTTAAGCAGGATAATGCACCTTGCCACACTGCGCACATTTTTCAAGAATGGTTTGAGGAACATAATGAAGAGTTCATGGTGTTGCCCTGACCTCCAAAATCCAATTGAGCATCTTTGGGATGACGTGCTGGACCAGGGGTCTCCAAACTTGAATTGGAGGGCCATTGTCCTGCAGAGTTTAGCTCCAACCCCAATTAAACACACCTGAACCAGCTAATCAGTGTCTTACTAACTCCTTGTAAGATACTGATTAGCTGGTTCAGGTGTGTTTATTTAGGGTTGGAGTTAAACTCTGCAGGACAATGGCCCTCCAGGACCGAGTTTGGAGACCCCTGTGCTGGACCAACAAGTTTGATCCATGGTGGATCCACCTTGCAACCTACAGGACTTGAAGGATCTGCTGCTGACATCTTGGTGCCAGATACCACAGCACACCTTCAGAGGTCTATCCATGCCTCAACGGGTCAGTGCTGTTTTGGCAGCACAATGAGGATTAACAGCATATTAGGCTGGTGGTCGTACTGTTTTGACTGTATATTGCAAAATATCTTTTGAAGTTCAAGTTGAGCTTTATTGTACACATAAGTACAGACATACAACCATGAAGTAAAACACTATACGTAACTAACCTACTGACAGATTTGACTATAAATATACTATATATAAATTAAATGTTAACCTATACATGTCTGGGGAACAGTGCAAGATTATTGTAGTGCATGAGCATGTAAACATACATGTATTATAGAGTCTTTTGTGGGCTTATGTTCACATAGCAGTGTGTGAAAGTGTCTAGTTCGCGCATAGGGGACAGTGTGTTACTACAGGTGGTTTTTTACAGGCCCACTCACCTGTGTGTAGCACACTTCAAATTGCACTTTTTTATGCTTTTTTTATGCTTCAGAAGGAGGGGGGTTTGTATGGGGTCTCAGGGAGGGGCGGGGGGGTTGAGTTCAGGTTTGTATGGGGTCTCAGGGAGGGGCAGGGGTTTTGAGTTCAGGTTTGTATGGGGTTTATATGGGGTCTCAGGGAGGGGTGGGGGCTTTGAGTTCAGGTTTGTATGGGGTTTGTATGGGGTCTCAGGGAGGGGCGGGGGGGTTGAGTTCAGGTTTGTATGGGGTCTCAGGGAGGGCGGGGGGTTTGAGTTCAGGTTTGTATGGGGGTTTATATGGGGTCTCAGGGAGGGGCGGGGGGGTTTGAGTTCAGGTTTGTATGGGGTTTGTATGGGGTCTCAGGGAGGGGTGGGGGGGTTTGAGTTCAGGTTTGTATGGGGTCTCAGGGAGGGCCGGGGGGTTTGAGTTCAGGTTTGTATGGGCTCTCACAGCCTGGGGGAAAAAGCTGTTGAGCACTCTGGCGGAGCGGGCTCTGATGCTCCTGAACCGTCTTCCTAATGGATGGAGCTGGAAGAGACTGTGGGAGGGGTGGGTGCGGTCCTTCATGATACTGTTTGCTTTGCTGGAGAATCATGCAAGGAAAATGTCTAGGATGGAGGGGAGAGGGGCACCGATGATCCTTGTGGCTGTGTTCAATGTCCTGCTTTCTTGCGGTCCACTGCACTACAGTTCCCATACCATGCCATGCCATGACAAGAAATAAATATTTTGAGTTGGTAAATTTGTCTCTTTTCACTTGACATTGGCAGTTGTGGAATGAAGTTAATTTTGGATCCTGCACTCATTCAGAGGTGAAGACATCTCCACTTCGATATAAATAAGACGCATTAGACAGTGATTTGTAGAGTGTAAACAAATGACTTGGAGCCATTCCCGACTCATTACGGAGACTGCAGTAGCTGATAACTTAAAACAAAGAGAAAAAGTACGCCTGGAGTGAATTAATAACACTTCAGCTTTCTTGAATCTTGCAGTAATTGGACGTAATAAGCTTAAAAGCAAAACCCAAACGGTGTTTACGAGAATTAATTTACAACTCTAGTGATTTCATCACCGTGAAGCAGCTCTGAGCGACAGGAAGTAGGACGTTCCGCCCGCTCTAATTAAAGATGTTGTTTTTAATCCTGACACAAACAAACTTGCATTCATCAAGACAGGAAATGAATGGAGGAAACCATCTGTGACTGAAGGTTTTAGATACACTGAGGCCTGAAAAGATTAATCCACATTTCATTGTGCAACAGCGATTTGCTAAAAGTAGCTTTAAACAACTGCATCTTGATGCTGCTATATGACATCTTTAGCCATATTTGGATGTTCATTATTTCTCAGGGTCATGTGTGTAGAACATTTGCATGGATTTTCCGTGATGAATTTAATGCATTCAAATGGAAATTGATTAATAATGAAGGATGAGGGCATTCTGCCATATATGCCTGCCTCACATCTGTGTAGACTCATGAGCGTATTCCAACATGGCATTGAGAAAGCCAAGTGTGAACGGTCTTTATTGTTTGATATTGAATATTTAATTGAGCATGCTGATTTCCTTCTACTTTTGCCTTTGTTTGCAATCACCTATTGTTCACCTAGAAGTAATATTTCTTAACAATAATAATTTAATGGAACTTTTAAAGTAAATGTCATCTTTTGCAAGTCTCAAGTTTTCTTTTTCTTTTCTTTTTTTGTGGCTCCCAACGATTATGAACATGAAGTTAATCAAGATAAAATGGTTGTTGTGCCGCATTCCTTTTTGCAATGATGTTTAGCAGTAGTAAATAAATGTTTAATAGTTTTCACTGAAATCATTATTACTAATCATTTATTCAATATAAATAAGAAGTTAGATTAAACATTTTGTACAGCACTGTGAATAGTTGATCTGTATTTTGATCTAATTTATATTCATTATTTAATTATTTAAATGTGTACATATGTGTATTTATTAAATATTATTTATTTATATTTTATCTTTTGTTTTTCCTGTTTAATTACATTTAAAGTTCAGGGAGATCCACTGTTAAGTTTACTTAATGAATGCATAAATATTCGGGATCTCAATTTTAGTAAATATATTATTTATAAATAATAATAACGTCTTGGTTACGTATGTAACACTCGTTCCCTGAAGGAGGGAACGGAGACGTACGTCGGAACTGACCGACGAATTGGGATCTGCTTTCAGAGACCAATCTGCGGGTACGTAACCGAGACGTTCCCTTTCAGTCGGTCACGTTCGACGTACGTCGGAACTGACCGACGAATTGGGATCCCTACCAACACGCCAGGATGCTGGCCCTTCCAGCGCCCTGCTTGAGCTCACTGGATCACTCCTACATTGGAGATTCAAGATTCAAGAGTTTTAAGAGGAAGTCAGGGCTCCAGACAGGGAAGGACAGTCACTGCTGTTCCTGCAAGACCCACTCAGAGTGACTATTGGATAACGCTGGGAAAGCGTGCCCGTTTGGGAACGGAACTCAATGGAGGGAGAGGTGGCAAATTACACATAAGGACTAGCCTATCAGGGTAGTACAACATGTGGCAGTTTCTGGGGTGGATCCAGCCTGAACTCAGGGGGGAAGAACACCACCAGACTTGGAGTTTCCAGAGGTGCAGTTGGGGCCCCGTCCACAGACCCGAAACTGCATGCCCGTTGCACATGGCCCCCCAGCCGGTGGATGAGGCATCCGTGAAGACCACAGCATGTCTGGACACCTGTTCTAGGGGCACTCCCGGCCGTAGAAACGAAGGGTCCGACCACGGGCTGAAGGTTTGGCGGCAGTAAGGAGTAACTGAGACCCGGTACTTGCCGCTCTGCCACGCCCATCTCGGGAATCGGCCGTAAAGCCAGTGCTGAAGCGGTCTCATATGCAGCAATCCGAGCGGCGTTACTGTGGCTGCAGATGCCATATGCCCCAGGAGCCTCTGAAAGAACTTCAGTGGGATCGCTGTCCTGCCTTTGAACGTATTCAAGCAGTTCAGCACTGATCGGACTCGCTCCTCTGTGAGGCGCACAGTCCGATTGACCGAATCCAGCTCCATACCGACATAAGAGATCCTTCAAGTCAAAGTCAAAGTCAGCTTTATTGTCAATTCTGCCATATGTACAGTACATACATACAGAGAATTGAAATTCTATGACTCTCAGACCCTAGGTGCCTAACAACAACAAAACAATAACAATAACAACAAAAAGTTTTAACAGTAACAACAACAGAAGAAAATTTAAGAAAAAAAGAGATGGATAAAGTGAATTATAGAGGTAAAGTGGTGATGGCAAATAGTGCAAACAATGGTAACAATAGTGCAATTTCAGATTTAAGTCAGTGCAGGTATAAAATAAAATTATAAGAGTGTGTGCAAAAAAAAGTCTGTAAGAGTCTGTGTGCAAAAAGAGTCTGTGCAAAAAAAAAAAAAAAAAAAAGAGTCTGTAAGAGGGGAGACCAATTCCTCAGAGAGACAATATAAATCCTCTGTGTGGGACAGAGTTTGCTCTTCTCTCGGTTGACCCGAAGGCCCAACAGGCTGAGGTGACGGAGCACCAGGTCCCTGTGTTCGCACAACTGTTCTCGAGACTGGGCGAGTATGAGCCAGTCATCGAGGTAGTTGAGAATCCAAACGCTGCGTTCTCTGAGCGAAACAATGACTGCCTTCGTGACTTTCGTGAAGACTGTACTGATATGCCCTCTCCTCGAACGCAAAGCGTAGGAACGGTCTGTGTCTCGGGAGAATGGAGACATGAAAGTATGCGTCCTTCAGGTCGATCGCTGCGAACCAATCTTGGGGACGGATGCATTCGAAAATGCGTTTCTACGTCAGCATTCTAAACAGGAGCTTGTGCAGGGCCTGATTCAGGACACGCAGGTCAAAGATAGGTCTTAACCCACCCCCTCTCTTGGGTACAATGAAGTAAGGGCTGTAGAACCCTGACTTCATATCGGCTGGAGGAACGCTTGATCGCTCGATCGCGCCCTTCGCCAGTAGGACTTCGATCTCTGACCGCAAGACATGGGCATCGCTGCTCCGCACGGAGGTGAAGAGGATGCCCTTGAACTTGGGAGGCCGGCGAGCGAACTGAATCGCATAGCCGAGTCTGATGGTACGGATGAGCCAGCGAGACGGCCTGGGGAGCTCTAGCCAGGCCCCCAGAAACCGGACAAGCGGGACCAACGGCACCACAGACGTACCCGGGGTGGGGCAGCGAGGTGGGAGACTCGGACCCGACTCGGGAGGCCCGGAGGCGGCCCGGAGTGTTGTCTGAGCCTCCCAGGGTGGGGCAGAGTGTGGGTGAGAAGGCTTGGTGGCATCCTCGGTGCCCATTCTGCGCCCACTCTGCTGCCCCCTGCCTGGGGGAGGCGGACACCACCTCCCGTCGAGCAGTCCCTCTCGTCCCTGGGCTGCCTGTCTCAGGGCCGCTTGCTCCTACGCTTGCCGGCAGGTTTAGCAGAGCCCTGAGTGGGTTGTGCGCCCCCCTTGCGCCCTGTTGCCCGGGTCGAGGCTTGGGCTTGGCAGGGGCGGAGGCGGACGCAGGGGGACGCCCTCGGCGTCGAGCAGGCGGGGGCGCTGTGGCCGACGACTGGGTGGAGGCAGCAGCTGGTTGTCGGGGCAGGATGTTTTTAATCGCCTCCGTCTGCTTCTGGGCCATCGAGAACTGCTGGGCGAAATTCTCGATGGTGTCGCCGAAAAAGGCCGGCCTGGCAGACAGGGGCGTTGAGGAACCGCACCTTGTCAGTATCACGCATGTCTGCCAGGTTCAGCCACAGGTGGCGTTCCTGGACCACTAAGGTGGACATCGTCCGACCCAGGGCGCGCGTGGTGATTTTCGTCGCCCTGAGTGCGAGGTCTGTCGCTGTGCGCAGTTCCTGCATAACCCCCGGGTCAGAACTACCCTCGTGCAGTTCCTTGAGCGCTTTGGCTTGGTAAACCTGCAGGAGCGCCATGGCATGCAAAGCCAACGCGGCCTCTCCACAGGCTGTGTAAGCCTTGCCCGTCAGAGCAGATGAGAACTTGCCCGTCAGAGCGGACGAGAACTTCCACACCCGGGAGGGGAGACGTTGGTTACCACGCCAGTCGGTGACGGTCTTGGGACACAGTTGCATCGGAACCGACCGTTCGACTGGGGGAATCCCCACGCGCCGCCATCGAGAGTAGTGAGGACGGAGGAACCACTTGATCGATGTCTGGCGTTGAAGGGCGCCATCCACGACCTTGTGAGTTCTTGATGCACCTCCGGGAAGAATGGCACCGGGCCGGGGCGCTGAGAACCAGCACGGGCCGCCCCGAGAAACCAATCATCCAGCTGCGAAGGTTCGGGACAAGGTTCGGTTCGTGGAGGGTTCCACTCGAGGGGGGGGTTCCACCAACGCTACCACACCCAAAGGGGGCAACGCAGCCGAGTCTTCATCTCCGGAGTCCATTAGCTCGTCCCTCGATGCAGCAATTGACATCATGTCCTCAGCTGGAGCCCCAAAGGTAATGGCTGGTCCCCCATGGAAGGGCCAGAACGCTCCTTCGGAAGCTCCACCGGCACAGCAGAGGGGGGAGGGTCCCGAGGGGCTTGGTGTCCCATCGTGGGTGCCCTCACAGTTACCCTCAGGTCTCCACCAAAGGCATCAGCCAAAGTAGCAGCCCTCTGACCACTAGATCGGGGATGCGCAATGGGACTCCACCCCTTTTGAGGTAATCGAGCCTAGACCGTAGAACTGCGATGGTCATGTTCCCGCAGTGGGAACATGAGTCATTCACAAAAGCTGCCTCAGCGTGCTGAACGCCCAAACACGTGAGGCAACGATCGTGACCGTTAACTGGGGACAGGAAGCGACTGCATCCAGAAACACACGGTTTGAATGACATCTTGAAGATGCAGGGTCAAACCGTGTTGCTCTTTTTAGAAAGGAAAACGCTCTGATAGTGCTGAAGCACACAGGGGAGATGGCCGCGGCTCACAGCAGTTCAGTTGTGCAAGCCTGCTGTGAGCACTCAGAAAACGCCCAGCAGGCTGAGAAACAGCTGTCTCTTCCTGAACCGACCACCCGCTGAATCGCGCCATCATACCCGCACCAGGAAGTCGAACGATCCTCTCCCACTCGTCTCGTCTCACGAACACTCTTAGTTGAAAACCCAGCGTTGAATCAACAGCAGGATTCGGCTCGGAAGTAGAAAGTGAGGATGCGGTATTCCACTTCCGCATTTATACCCGCATAGCGGGCGGAGCGTGGACCGCATGCCAATGGGCATTGACTCGTTTAGAAACACTCAAAGCAAATTGGTCTCTAAAAGCAGATCCCAATTCGTCGGTCAGTTCCGACGTACGTCGAACGTGACCGACTGAAAGGGAAATCAAGCTGCCCATGTCCCATGCCTAACTTCACATATTGTTTAAAATAATATATGTGATTTTTAGTGTTTTTTTTATTTATTTATTTTAGACAAAGCATATAGAATTGTGCACCAGAATTACATCAGAATTGTAATACCAGTGCATCCCTGATGATTTAGATGGATGGGGAAATAAATTACCAAATGACTCTTGGAATCAGGATCTCATTTTTAATAAATACATGATTTAATTAATAAATAATTAAGCTGCCACTGATGCATGCCTAACTTCACGTATTATTTAAAACTATTTATGTGATTTGTTTTTTTGTTTTTTTTGTGTATTTGTTTATAATTTTATAGTCATTTTTAGACAAAGCATAGAATTTTATCTGTTTAGTTATAACGCGATTATTGATTATCAGCTTATTGTTATTGGCCAGATTTATAAAAGTGCATCCCTGATGATTTGGATAGGGAAATAAATTGCCATACGGCCCAAAAAAAAAGAAAAAAAAAAGATATTTCTGATATGACTCGTGAATTGCTGACTAGCACCTCTAAATATAAATGCCTTAGTCTCTTTTCCATCAATACTTGTCATGCCAAGTTGCTTTTAAAGGCAAAGGCAAGTGTTGCCTTTAAATCACAGTCAATTTGCTGTGCCATGTTTGTCTCCTTGGCAAGCAATGTCAGTAACATGTTACTAATTAAATACAGCACAACACATGGTTGTGTCTTAATATACGTCTGTGATCATGCTAATGAGAGAAGCAAGAGTACAATTAGCCTATATGTCTTACTTTATTGTGTGTGTTTTAGTGTTGTGTATGTGCGTGTGTGTGTTCTCATGCTAATTCCTAGTGGATCTTGCCAAAAGAACTCCGCCCACTGCCTGTCTCAAACCTCAGAGGGGCGGGTCATAATCCTCCAGGGGCTTATGCATATTCATGCTCTGTTTTGAATAATCACAGGGTGCCGGTGGGTCTGCATGTGCTCCAAAAAACTAATCTCTCTGTCATTCTCTTTCCATTTCCCTGTCTGTACATAAAAATTAAACCTCCCTAAGCGTGGAATATGAATTAGACAAGAACAGCAAAAGTGAAAAGGTTACATGAAGAGGTAGTATCGCTCATACTCAAGGGTTAGGGATTTGAAATAGACAATAAGCAAGCAGCAATCTAGCAAAAAACGTACAAATCTAGTTTCAAATACTGTATTAATTTTCCTACAATACAGCTTCTGCTTATTGTGTTTCACACAAAAGTTTTAATAACTTTTCCAGCCCTGAGCCGAAGCACAGATTAAAATTAAGCTCTTGTATGACTCCGGGATGTGAATCATAACTGTGTAGCACTGAAATAAATGGTTTGATCATTCATAATGCCACATTTCAGAGCTAACATTCTAGTATTCAGAGATGACATCTCATGAATATTTATGATCTTACTGCACTGCCGTTGAGATCCGGAGGTGACGCGCTCCTATAGTGGGAAACTGCCGAGAGTTGATGTAAGAAACTTTCCTCAGAGCGCAGTTCATCTGCTCCAGATCCTCGCCCTCCATCACCACCAGAGACTGAGCGGGATTCAAATGAAACTGGGAGAAATAGACACACAAAAACATACATTTAAAGTGCGTGCTTGAAGCAGACTTGTGCTAAATTCAGGATCAAAGAAATGGATGTGAATCTGAATTGAGTTGTTCACTTTCTGCACTGAATTGGAATTTGAATTAGAACGAATGAATGGAAGAGGAATTTACTGCTTTCAAAGTGTTGCCAAACATATTACATAAATTAGGTTAATAATGCATATTTATTTTGAATGCGTTTTGAAATTTATTTGCTCTGAATCATTTCATTTGCTAAATATGGTTTATGCTTGCACAGTAATGTCTGATTTGTAAGTGAATCATTCTTCAGCTTTTGTCAGTGAATCAGTCAAATGAATTGGTCTGTTTTGGAATTATTTTATCTGTATCCAGGTAAAGTCTGGAAATTCATTGTTCAAAATATGTGGGAACCATATAGGTGACATTTTAAAAAATGAATTATTTATATAATCTAATGTTTTGTGTATGTTAACTGGTGTGTTTTTAGGTGATTGGAAGTGTTCCACTAAAAAAAGTAATAAATAAATAAAATGCAATAGTTAGTTGTTTTTGATCCATGTAACTTAAAGGTTATGACACCAAAAACTACTAGCCTAACTCATATAAATGTTAAAAACTGTTAAAGACCGTCAGTAATAAAATAAGAACAAATCAAATTATGAGCAATAGCACAATTAAATACAACAGAACAAACATACAAATTAAATAAACATGTTTTTTTTTCCAGGTTTTTCATGTAGGTCTAAACTCAGGAACATAAATATTAAAATATCACTGCATAGTCTTCACTGTATAAATATAGATTAACCCTTATTAAAGTTATTCAGTCAAGAGCAGTGAGCGTCTTTTGTTTGATTAACATATAGACAGCGACAGTAATATTAGGCTGCTGTCACTTTAAGAGCTGCACAGATGCAATATACTATTACACTTAAAGGGATACTCCACCGTTTTTTCAAATTAAACTATGTTATTCCCTTAACTAAGACGAGTCGATACATACCTCTCTCGTCTCAGTGCGTGCACTTAATCGCTCTGACGCGCGGTGCCATTTTGATAGCACTTAGCTTAGCCCACTAAGCCCAGTTCATTCATTAGGTACCAAACAGAGATCAAGTTAGACATTTAGTTACATTTAGTCATTTAGCAGACGCTTTTATCCAAAGCGACTTACAAATGAGAGCAATAGAAGCAACTAAAAACAGTCAAGGGCAACAATATGCAAGTGCTGTAACACGTCTCAGTTAATCTAGCACAAAACACATAGGACAGAACACATTTTTTTGTGTTTGCAACCAAACACCTCCACGTTTTCCCTATTTAAATACAGTTACACGAATAGTTGAACGACCAAGTATGGTGACACAAAATAAAACGTGGCGCTTTTCTGAGCGGGTTAAAAAGGATAACTATAATGTATGGCGGAATAGCACTTTTGAGAGTACTTTGACTCGGTGCAGTAAAAAGTCACGCCTGAAAAATCCTTTGGTTCTATTGACGGAAATGAGAGGGTGAGGGGGAGAGGATTTTTCAGAAGTGAAAAAAGTGCTATTCCGGGAACAACGTAGTTTAATATGAAAAAACGGTGCAGTATCCCTTTAAGACATAATTATGTTTACGATGAAATGGGCAGTTTGACCTGATTTTGTGTGAATATGTCCGTTAAAGCTCAGGAAGACATGAAAGTACTTGTGAGATGTGGCGTTCTGGGCGTGCGCTTTGTATGTGTGTTGTTGCGCACACACAACTTATCACACAGCGCTCGAGTACCAACCTGGGAGACGCGGGTACTTTTGCGTCTATGTGCGCTTGAAAATCTAAATGGGCAAAGCTTAAAAACATGCGCAAATTATCAACTTCAGTGAAGATGCAACACTGGTCCATCAAGTGTCTTTCACACTGGCCCCGCACAAAAATATGAAGCAGCACAACTGTTTTCAACATTGATAATCATAATGTTTTTGAGCAGCAAATCATCATATTATACTGATTTCTGAAGGATCATGTGACACTGAAGGAGTAATGATGCTGAAAATTCAGCTTTGATCACAGGAATAAATTACATTTTAATATATATTCAAATAGAAAACAGTCATTTTAAATTATAATAATATTTCACAATATTACTGTTTTTATTGTATTTTTGAGAGCATAAGAGACTCTTACAGACTCAAATCTTTTGAAGAGTGGTGTATATGTAAATGAGCTTATGGTTGTCAATAGAGTGATGGTTTCTGATTGGCCCATTTTTGCTTTCTAGTTTCCATAAATGGTCATGGTGGACTATAGGGAGGAGTTTGGAATTATGAACGTTAGACTTTATAGATTTCTATATTATACTGTATTGAACTGATTTATTTGGAAAAAAAATTTTTTTTCATGTCCCCTTTAGTGAACTAGGTCCCTTATATATAGGGTATCTGCCATCAGGCAGTCCTTATTGTCCGGCCTTGAGTTTGTATGCATGTATATCTATTGTAGGAGAATCCTAAAGAAAATGAGGAACCTTTAAAATAGAATAACAGGCACACTTTAAATTCTGCATCCTGCATTGGCACGGCAAGAACTGAACTGGAATTTAAAAGGCATTATCAGTTTGTTTCTGAATGCAGCACAATCCTGCTTTGAGCTCATAGTTTGATCAGACCACCTGCGTGAAGGAACACCTGTCGTCTGTCTCCCACTAACTCTTTCTCTCTCTCTCTCTCTGTAAAACCTGCTTTCATTTGATCCTCAAATCTTCCCTCGAGCTTCTTGAATACAAAAGAACAGAATAGAGGAAAGCAAAGCAGAAAATGGAAAATGTGCATACAGAATATCTCTCCTTAAGTCTTGTCTCCTGACTTTTCTTAGTCTCTTTCTCTGCTCTTCCTACAAAATTCAACTCTTTTCTATGGTTTATGATAGACTATGGTAAACTTGTTTTATATATTAATGCAAAGTGACTTACAGCACATTCGGGCTATATAACTTTTCCAGCATGTGCATTCCTTAAAATCAAATCTGTGATCTTGAATTACTAGTAAAAGCACCATTTATTTTTATTTTTTTTATTGGCACTGGCTTCTGGCTTCAAGCACAGCTCATTCATTCAGATTCGTAATGTTAAGTTTGGAAAGTCTTTGTGTCTGTGTGTGTGTGACCTTTATTCTCTGTCCAAGGCTTTCCAGCGAAGTGATATCCAGCCCTTCTTTGCAGGCCTGTAGGCAGGAGATGATCGTCTGGCTTTCAATCTTCCCCTCTCGTATCGTCAGTCCAGACAAACTGCCTCGCAAATACTGGGTAAACTTTGCTTTAGACACCTCGCCACCTACAAACGCAAACATAAATGTAGACATGCTAACAGATAGATGTGTTAACCCGATAAAAGACCTCCTAGACGTAATGTTAATCAAGCCTTCTTGCACATAATTTTGTCGTGAATTTAGTTTTCATGACCATTCTTTACCCTCTGTCTGACAAATAGAATTAAATGGCCTGTTTTTGCTACTGTAAATAAATTAATACTCAGCAAGAATGCATTAAATTGATCAAAAGTGACAGTAAAGACATTTATAATATTACAAAAGATTTCTATTTCAATTTTGCTGTTCTTTTGAACTTTTCATACATCAGAGAATCCTGAAAGAAAAAGATGTATCGTGGTTTCCACTAAAATATGAAGCAACACAACGGTTAACATTGATAACAATCATAAATATTTCTTGAGCAGCGAATCATCTTATTAGCATGATTTCTGAAGGATCATGTGACACTGTGGTAATGATGCTGAAAATTCAGCTTTGCCATCACAGGAATAAATTACATTTTAAAATGTATTCAAATAGAAAACAGTCATGTTAAATTGTAATAATATTTCACAATATTACTGTTTTTACTGTCCTTTTGAGAGCATAAGAGACTTCAAAAACATTAAAAAAATCTTACAGAGACTCAAATCTTTTGAAGAGTGGTGTATATGTAAATGAACTTATGGTTGTCAATAGAGTGATGGTTTCTGATTGGCCCATTTTTGCTGCCTAGTGTCCACAAATGGTCATGGCGGACTATAGGGAGGGAGTTTGGAATTATGAACGTTAGTGTAGACCTTATAGATTTCTGTATTATACTGTATTGAACTGTTTTATCTGAAAAAAGAAAGTGTCCCCTTTTAGTTAACTAGGTAGGTCCCTTATATATATATATACACTCACCTATAGGATTATTAGGAACACCTGTTCAGTTTCTCATTAATGCAATTATCTAATCAACCAATCACATGGCAGTTGCTTCAATGCATTTAGGGGTGTGGTCCTGGTCAAGACAATCTCCTGAACTCCAAACTGAATGTCAGAATAGGAAAGAAAGGTGATTTAAGCAATTTTGAGCACGGCATGGTTGTTGGTGCCTGACGGGCCGGTCTGAGTATTTCACAATCTGCTCAGTTACTGGGATTTTCACGCACAACCATTTCTAGGGTTTACAAAGAATGGTGTGAAAAGGGAAAAACATCCAGTATGCGGCAGTCCTGTAGGCAAAAATGCCTTGTTGATGTTAGAGGTCAGAGGAGAATGGGCCGATTGATTCAAGCTGATAGAAGAGCAACTTTGACTGAAATAACCACTCGTTACAACCGAGGTATGCAGCAAAGCATTTGTGAAGCCACAACACGCACAACCTTGAGGCGGATGGGCTACAACAGCAGAAGACCCAACCGGGTACCACTCATTTCCACTACAAATAGGAAAAAGAGGCTAAAATTTGCACAAGCTCACCAAAATTGGACAGTTGAAGACTGGAAAAATGTTGCCTGGTCTGATGAGTCTCGATTTCTGTTGAGACATTCAGATGGTAGAGTCAGAATTTGGCGTAAACAGAATGAGAACATGGATCCATCATGCCTTGTTACCACTGTGCAGGCTGGTGGTGGTGGTGTAATGGTGTGGGGGATGTTTTCTTGGCACACTTTAGGCCCCTTAGTGCCAATTGGGCATCGTTTAAATGCCACGGCCTACCTGAGCATTGTTTCTGACCATGTCCATCCCTTTATGACCACCATGTACCCATTCTCTGATGGCTACTTCCAGCAGGATAATGCACCATGTCACAAAGCTCGAATCATTTCAAAATGGTTTCTTGAACATGACAATGAGTTCACTGTACTAAAATTGACCCCACAGTCACCAGATCTCAACCCAATAGAGCATCTTTGGGATGTGGTGGAACGGGAGCTTCGTGCCCTGGATGTGCATCCCACAAATCTCCATCAACTGCAAGATGCTATCCTATCAATATGGGCCAACATTTCTAAAGAATGCTTTCAGCACCTTGTTGAATCAATGCCACGTAGAATTAAGGCAGTTCTGAAGGCGAAAGGGGGTCAAACACAGTATTAGCATGGTGTTCCTAATAATCCTTTAGGTGAGTGTGTGTATATATATATATATATATATATATATATATATATATATATATATATATATATATATATATAGACCAATTGTCTGTTTGTAAACATACAGGATGCACGCGCAGCTAGGTTGCAGAAAACCAGTGAGAGATTACATGGATACGGTACAAAATCGTTAGTTTTAAAAAGAATATAGATTATTTATAGATGCATATTTATAGATGACTAATTATAGATAATTAGATATTATTTTCTAAATGTTGTCTGCATATTACAATAGTTTGTTACCAGGGGTGGCACAGTTCACAAAACTCACGGTTCGGTTCGTATCACGGTTTTAGGGTCACTGTTTTCGGATCTGTACGGTTCTTGTTGTTTTCAGAAATTCACTTCAGCATATGATATATAGCTTAAATATCCACAATTTAGGATACAGTATTAAAAAAAAAAAAAAAAGTTATATCATGTGGCTTTAATTCAGCGTGAGCAACTTTTTGCCCAAACTTCAAAGACCTGTTTAAATTATTAAAACTAGCAGCATATCTTAACTTTAATGTTACATTTATCATGTGAACTACTTGTATACAACATGTTATATGCATGTGTTTGGACAGAGGGGAACACGGTCGCATTTGCAGCAGATATATGCTGCCCATCTTAAATCAAACAGGACAGACAGGGGTCGGAGGAGAACACCGGAAAATGTGACAGAATGGACAATATTCGTCTGTATTTGCAATACACGAGCCATGGTTCAGCTGCGCGAGACAAAAGCTGCCAGTGTGATTGCACAACGGGCGCGCGCGGCTCCCGCTCTCCATACGCACTGCTTCTGCCCTGCTAATGCACTGCTTGCGCGTGTGGTGTGAAGCCGGCGTTATACGACGCTGGCGCATCCTCCAAATCCAGGCAGCCTTCCTTATCTCTCCCACTTGCCATTTCTACACGTGACGTGACCTACAGCACTTTACTTTTACTGTCTTTTACTGTACCTCCACACACGCCTCTTATTTCACACGAAAAGGACACTCACTGTCTGAGGTAACATACGGGCACGAGGCTATATTGCACATGCGTCATACCGTACGTCGCACACGCTCTGAACCAAGACAAGCGAACCGAACAGTTCAGATGTTTTTTCATGTACCGTGCCACCCCTATTTGTTACCCAGCGATAGGGCTGTGCGTGACGGGCTGAGTAGGCCTATCCTTTTTTTTTTTTTTTTTTTTTTTATGTGAATGCTATTTTACATGAATATTATGACACGAGTGAAGCACAAACATTTATTTACAAAATAAATAATTTGTTCGCGAATAAATGTTACATCGCAGCCATGGAAACACATGGATTCGTGCTGAACAAGAGAGGTAGGCTTTGTGAGGTGAGCCAAATTTAAGCTTTGCGTTTTGAGATCTGGTCACCTGATTTTCCATGAATTTAACAATAGTACTTACTCTATTTTATTCTACTGGACATCTCTTATTTATTTTCCCAAATCTTCATTTACAACTCTCACAGGGGATTATTATACAAGTTTCTTCCTTTTGTTTGCTTTTAATTATGAGTATTCGCATCATTTGGTAAAGTAGAAACTTTTTATAGTTTCTAGTTTCGCTTATATTATTATATATTTTTAGTTTCGCTTTCTCTCGCAACGCATAATCAAACAAAGCTTAAAGTTCTTGACCCTGCAGAAGATACAAACCCGATTCCAAAAGAGTTGGGACACTGTACAAATTGTGAATAAAAAAGGAATGCAATAATTTACAAAGCTCATAAACTTAGATTTTATTCACAATAGAATATAGATAACATATCAAATGTTGAAAGTGAGACATTTTGAAATGTCATGCCAAATATTGGCTCATTTGGGGTTTCATGAGAGCTACACATTCCAAACAAGTTGAAGTTCTTTTTGGAAAACTGGGACGCCATGTCATCCGGACTGAAGAGGACAAGGACAACCCAAGTTGTTCTCAGCGCTCAGTTCAGAAGCCTGCATCTCTGATGGTATGGGGTTGCATGAGTGCGTGTGGCATGGGCAGCTTACACATCTGGAAAGGCACCATCAATGCTGAAAGGTATATTCAAGTTCTAGAACAACATACACTCACCTAAAGGATTATTAGGAACACCTGTTAAATTTCTCATTAATGCAATTATCTAATCAACCAATCACATGGCAGTTGCTTCAATGCATTTAGGGGTGTGGTCCTGGTCAAGACAATCTCCTGAACTTCAAACTGAATGTCAGAATGGGAAAGAAAGGTGATTTAAGCAATTTTGAGCACGGCATGGTTGTTGGTGCCAGACGGGCCGGTCTGAGTATTTCACAATCTGCTCAGTTACTGGGATTTTCACGCACAACCATTTCTAGGATTTACAAAGAATGGTGTGAAAAGGGAAAAACATCCAGTATGCGGCAGTCCTGTGGGCAAAAATGCCTTGTTGATGCTAGAGGTCAGAGGAGACTGGGCCAACTGATTCAAGCTGATAGAAGAGCAACTTTGACTGAAATAACCACTCGTTACAACCGAGGTATGCAGCAAAGCATTTGTGAAGCCACAACATGCATAACCCTGAGGCAGATGCGCTACAACAGCAGAAGACCCCACCGGTACCACTCATCTCCACTACAAATAGGAAAAAGAGGCTACAATTTGCACAAGATCACCAAAATTGGACAGTTGAAGACTGGAAAAATGTTGATTGGTCTGATGAGTCTCGATTTCTGTTGAGACATTCAGATGGTAGAGTCAGAATTTGGCGTAAACAGAATGAGAACATGGATCCATCATGCCTTGTTACCACTGTGCAGGCTGGTGGTGGTGGTGTAATGGTGTGGGGGATGTTTTCTTGGCACACTTTAGGCCCCTTAGTGCCAATTGGGCATCGTTTAAATGCCACGGCCTACCTGAGCATTGTTTCTGTCCATGTCCATCCCTTTATGACCACCATGTACCCATTCTCTGATGGCTACTTCCAGCAGGATAATGCACAATGTCACAAAGCTCGAATCATTTCAAATTGGCTTCTTGAACATGACAATGAGTTCACTGTACTAAAATGGCCACCACAGTCACCAGATCTCAACCCAATAGAGCATCTTTGGGATGTGGTGGAATGGGAGCTTCGTGTCTTGGATGTGCCTCCCACAAATCTCCATCAACTGCAAGATGCTATCTTATCAATATGGGCCAACATTTCTAAAGAATGCTTTCAGCACCTTGTTGAATCAATGCCACGTAGAATTAAGGCAGTCTTGAAGGCAAAAGGGGGTCAAACACAGTATTAGTATGGTGTTCCTAATAATCCTTTAGGTGAGTGTATGCTCCCATCCAGACGTCGTCTCTTTCAGGGAAGACCTTGCATTTTCCAACATGACAATGCCAGACCACATACTGCATCAATTACAACATCATGGCTGCATAGAAGAAGGATCCGGGTACTGAAATGGCCAGCCTGCAGTCCAGATCTTTCACCAATAGAACACATTTGGCTCCTCATAAAGAGGAAGATGCGACAAAGAAGACCTAAGACAGTTGAGCAACTAGAAGCCTGTATTAGACAAGAATGGGACAACATTCCTATTCCTAAAACTTGAGCAACTTGTCTCCTCAGTCCCCAGACGTTTGCAGACTGTTAGAAAAAGAAAAGGGGATGCCACACAGTGGGAAACATGGCCTTGTCCCAACTTTTTTGAGATGTGTTGATGCCATGAAATTTAAAATCAGCTTATTTTCCCCTTTACATTTTTATACATTTTCAGAGTTTAAACATTTGACATGTCATCTATGTTGTATTCTGAATAAAATATTAAAATTTGAAACTTCCACATCATTGCATTCTGTTTTTATTCAGAATTTGTACAGTGTCCCAACTTTTTTTCCTGCTCATGTCCCACATCTCTTTCCGCGCAAAGTGGCATATGAGCACCTCTGTGGGGAAATATAAAACCTAGGCTATTTAACTAATATTTCACTTTCTTATATAATTTATATTAGCATTACTTACTGATATTTATTTAAATGTTTTACAGGCTGTAGTGTGTTGTTTCACTGACGGAAGTAAGCTACTAAAATAAACACATACACTCACCTAAAGGATAATTAGGAACACCATACTAATACTGTGTTTGACCCCCTTTCGCCTTCAGAACTGCATTAATTCTACGTGGTATTGATTCAACAAGGTGCTGAAAGCATTCTTTAGAAATGTTGGCCCATATTGATAGGATAGCATCTTGCAGTTGATGGAGATTTGTGGGATGCACATCCAGGGCATGAAGCTCCCGTTCCACCACATCCCAAAGATGCTCTATTGGGTTGAGATCTGGTGACTGTGGGGGCCATTTTAGTACAGTGAACTCATTGTCATGTTCAAGAAGCCAATTTGAAATGATTCGAGCTTTGTGACATTGTGCATTATCCTGCTGGAAGTAGCCATCAGAGAATGGGTACATGGTGATCATAAAGGGATGGACATGGTCAGAAACAATGCTCAGGTAGGCCTTGGCATTTAAACGATGCCCAATTGGCACTAAGAGGCCTAAAGTGTGCCAAGAAAACATCCCCCACACCATTACACCACCACCACCAGCCTGCACAGTGGTAACAAGGCATGATGGATCCATGTTCTCATTCTGTTTACGCCAAATTCTGACTCTACCATCTGAATGTCTCAACAGAAATCGAGACTCATCAGACCAGGCAACATTTTTCCAGTCTTCAACTGTCCAATTTTGGTGAGCTCGTGCAAATTGTAGCATCTTTTTCCTATTTGTGAGATGAGTGGTACCCGGTGGGGTCTTCTGCTGTTGTAGCCCATCCGCCTCAAGGTTGTGCGTGTTGTGGCTTCACAAATGCTTTGCTGCATACCTCGGTTGTAACGAGTGGTTATTTCAGTCAAAGTTGCTCTTCTATCAGCTTGAATCAGTCGGCCCATTCTCCTCTGACCTCTAGCATCAACAAGGCATTTTCGCCCACAGGACTGCCGCATACTGGATGTTTTTCCCTTTTCACACCATTCTTTGTAAACCCTAGAAATGGTTGTGCGTGAAAATCCCAGTAACTGAGCAGATTGTGAAATACTCAGACCGGCCCGTCTGGCACCAACAATCATGCCACACTCAAAATTGCTTAAATCACCTTTCTTTCCCATTCTGACATTCAGTTTGGAGTTCAGGAGATTGTCTTGACCAGGGCCACACCCCTAAATGCATTGAAGCAGCTGATTAGATAATTGCATTAATGAGAAATTTTACAGGTGTTCCTAATAATCCTTTAGGTGAGTGTATGCTTAAATGGATGTCGAGCCTTGTTTATATTTTTTTATTTTCAAAATGTAGGCTATCGATCTTAAACTTAATCTTAAACTTTCACATTTTCATTCAGTGTCATCAATTTAATCAAACATTTAATCAAATTGAACTGCTTATTTACAGAAATCATTAATCTGTTGTTATGTATAGCCTAAAGCACGATTTAAACCAATGTGTTTCATACATTTATAACATTTTCCCCATCGTCTTCTGCAACCGACATGCGCAGTGGAACCTGTGCGACGTCAGTGTGACGTAGGCTGAAAATTGGTCTATGGGATAAAAAAAAAAAAAAGAACTATGCTGCATTTACAGGGAGGGATTAAGGCACATCTGAATTAAATTTAAATTCTGTCATTTACTTGCCCTCAAGTTGCTCCAAACCTGTATTTTTTTCTGCTGTACACACAGGAAGATTTTTGGAACTACCATAGTATTTTTTTCCCCGTACTATGGTATTCAATGGGGGGCGAGATCTGCTTGGTTACAAACATTCTTCCAAATATCATCCTTTGTGTACAGCAGAACAAATACATTCATACAGGTTTGGAACAATTTAAGGGTGAGTAAATGACAGAATTTAAATTTTGGGTGAACTATGCCTTTAAACATATTATTCCATTTGTAGTAAGAAATAGGTCATTGCAGTCATTAAATATTCACTATGTTATGTCTAAAGCTATCTTTATTTGTTCTAGATCATTAGACGTAATGATGCCTTGGAAGCTGTTCTGAAACCAGTTATCTGTGGAGGTACCATCAAAAAGGTATTGACTCATTGGGTAGCTGCCTTCAGTTTCAGATGAAGCCATGGTTGCACAGACCCACTTTATTCATCACACACACATATATAAAATAAATGTTGGCTTCAGTCTAGCTAGGGGTCTTCAGAAGCTGCCTTGAAATGAAGCAATCATATGATTAAACCTATATCACTGCTGAAGCCAGAGATAATGAGCAATTACCTGCATCTATCCACTCTGTATGAGTTTGTGTGTAATGAAGCCTCTCTGAGTGCGTTTGTGATCAGGTGACAGTGAGATGAGATTCTGAGCCTCGGGCGATGGCATATTGATGTGTATCAGGCCGGTTTGTGTGTGTGGGGGTTTACATGGATGTAGTTTAGGAAGAAAATTGTCACAGCAACATTGGTTAAGACAGTTCAGCCTTGCTGTGATCCTCAAACAAACAGATCAATGTGTCGATAGAGCCGCAGTGTTGCACATTTCAGGAGAATCTGCACTGTCATTAAGCCTGAAACTAATAGGCTTGGTACTGTCAAGGCTTAAGAGGAAACCTGCTTACTTTCTTTTGGGTGCTTTTACGGTTTACTGGGAATGATGATTATATGGTGGTCTAGAGCTGCATATGCAGCATATAAATGAATTTTTTTTTTGGATTAACTGTTCCTTAAAGGCCAATTCACACCGCACAGACAAACAGCAACAAATAAGTTGGCTGTTGGATTTCGAATTTTATGAAAAATAAAATGTTCACACTGCCCCAACAAACAGACAAACTCGAGCACCCACGGAAATGTTCGAGCACCCACGAAAAAACAAGATATTCTCCATTCATCTTAACCAGTAAAAATAAAAGATTGCATCTTTCAGACACGACTTTCTTCCAGCATTTGAGGCCGTTTCTGTGGTGTTAAATGTCGAGAGCACAATATCGATACAATATCGATTCTCATAGCCAGCGATACGATATTTTCCAATACCTCAAAAAGTTCTGCAATACGATTACGATACGATTCATATTTTGATATTATGATATTATGTGCCTATTTTACACAACCAGTTACATTTTTTTTTTTTTTTATTAACTCACAACTGCAAACAAAATATGTAACAAACATTTATTTAAAAATTTCACATCCTGCACCCTGATTGGGACATCCACAAATTAAAAATGCACACAGTATGAAAGCTTATGACAACAGTCAAGAAAGTATTTTAGGCTTCTGTGCTAAAATGTGTAATGTCAAAACTTTTTTTTTTTATTTATATAATTTAAAAATGTATAGTGCAGATTTTTAATGAAGCAACAATGTATTATAGGTAGGACAGAACAAGATATGCTATTAATATTCTTTCATTGTGCAAAAGTATTATAATATAAAAGGCTCCAATACAGAGCGGCACAAAGCGCTTATGCGCATCCTGTGTGCAGAATGATGTGCTTGAAGCAACACAGAGTCACAGTGCGCGGCGCTCCTATGCCGCAGTTTATTGAGCATTTTAACAGTTTTAAATTTCAGTGTGAAGAACGATTCATAGCGCTCTATTCTCACGTACATACACCTTTATCTACTGAAGCACAAAAAATAAATAAAAAAAGACTCAAGTCAGTGGCCTAGTTGTGCTCTGTTTGAGATGAGTGCTTTTTGCAAGGCTTTAAACACAAGCAAAATGATAAACTTTCGTGAAGATTCAGCACTGGCCTGATCGAGACAATAGGGATAGTTCACCCATAAATTTACTCACCCTCATGTCGCTCCAAACCCGTAAGACACAATATATTCCACATGCACAAGTGATTATTATTATTATTATTATTGTATTTTTTTTTAATGATCTGCCTCTCTCTTATTTTTCTTTCATTGTGAAACAAAGAAGCCCAGAGACACAGAAAGACAGCTTGGGCAGGTCAAGAGGTCAACTGTGTTTTGAAGCTGGTTTTTTTTTTGTTTTTTATTAGTTTTTTTTTATTAGAAGCTGTGCTCTGATTGCTGAAGAGAAAGATGGAATGAATGAGGAAAATAAGTTTTCAAAAGCAAAAGAAAGAATGTTGGTGAAGTAAAGAGATGTTTGTTTAGTAGAATAATTGTTCATTGTGGATTTGCATTTTGTGAGAATTTACATTTCTGTTTTCAAGTTAATGACCTCTGGAGCATGTTCAGTCACATGCACATTAACCACACCCACAAAACATACTAGCCACGCCCACATTCCATCCCTCTAACCTTGCCAGCAGGCTCCTACTGTCAGCTGCACGTCAATCTGAGAGGAGTGGATGGGCCAGTCATCTGTTACTAGGTAAGGGTCGTAGGTCACGCCGTCCACATATAGAGTCACCACTGGGAAGTCAACGTTGATTACGTAATAATGCCACTCCTTATCACAGATCTGAGAGAAAGAGGAGGAGAATTTCACCATATCAGCATGATTTTTGTAAATAAAAGCACATAAGGGCAGCTTAGGGGGATTTTTGCATGCCACATATGTTTTGTTTTAATTTTTGCTTCAGAGTCAAGAAAATTGAAACAATGTCTTTACATTAGTTTTATGTAACTTGACTGCAGAATGACACAATTTTTAGTATTCATGTCAAGTCACCTGTATTTATGAAGCGCTTTATACAATACAGATCGTTTTGAAGCAGCCAGAAAAATATCATTGCATATATTTTTGGATTAAAATATCCAAACCCACTTGAACAATGTTATATATTTTGTTGACTTGTGTACTAACATTATCCCAAATGTTTCCAAGAATGTTTAAATCCAGAGAAAAAAGCAATTTTAACCAGGATACGGATCGTGCGTCACCTATCAATGACATCATACCCGCGTTACCCTCGATTTCCGGTTTTATTTTGTAGAAACCATGGAAACACCAAAGACGCTTTAATATATGATGTGTTTTATTAGACAGGTGAGCAACTGTTTGGAGACATTCATCGACAGGAAACTAATCATTGTTATATCGCTCAACACAGTTAGTCTTATTGTTTAAATCTGGTTTTCTTGAGTTACCGCGAGTTTTACCATGCCTAATATCGATCTAGCTCACTGCAGTGTGAACAAGTGTCTCATAGCAGCCGCCGAGTGAACGCACAGAGTAGCATTATAACATAACCTTCAACACACTCAAATGTATGTAATATTTACATTTACATTTACGCATTTGGCAGACGCTTTTATCCAAAGCGATTTTTTTATTTTTTATTTTTTTGTCAGTTCTTGCTTTCCCTGGGAATCAAACCCATGACCTTGGCGTTGCTAGCGCCACGCTCTTATTGTTTGAGCTACAGGAAAGTTTTGATAAATGTGAAATGCTATGCTAATATGATAAAACAGCGCTGGATTACCCCACATAGACATGAGCGGAAGAAGCAGAAGTGGTCATCTGCAGCATAATAAAAGCTCAGCGAATTCAAGGCGTCAAGCTACACCTTTGTTTTGAATAAGCGACCTCTAACTGCGAAAAATTACATATTGTGGCTTTAACAATAATCAAAACCCTAACTACGATCAGTAGTAGTAATAGTAAACCTCGCCTTAGCGAATAGGCTTACATTTAATGCTTCATTGTCATGAATGAGTTTTTTTTTTTTTTTTTGTGATGAGCGATGAGGGGAATATCTGTCTCTGTTTGTCCCATTTGGACCTCTGCCACTCAAAAGCACACGATAGCAGAAGGTTTCTGCTCGCTCTGTCACACAGAGTGTGTGTTTGTGTATTTGTGTCTGGCAGGTGGTCTGGGTCGTACAGTCTAGTGGAACTGATTGTTACACCCGCACACGAAACTGCTGTGAGAAACCATCAGACACTTCTCATCATCACCACATCTTTCCTCCTGCACCTGAAATCTCACCATCCATATCTCACCAGAAGGAAACTCTCACTTATTCTCACTCTCACTCTCTACTACCACATGAATTGGGCTTCATTTTGGTAGTAGAGAGTGAGACAGTGAGAAGTGAGAGAAGGAAGTCGGACGGTGAGATTTCAGATGCAGGAGGAAAGATGTAGTGAAGATGAGAAGTGTCTACACACACACACACTTTTAACTCTGTTGTACATATACGTTTTGTGTTGTACAATTCGTCTGCATGTGTCTCATGTATGTTCTGCTTTCCCTGTTTCTGTTTGCCTGCTTGACCTATCGGCTGTCCAAAATCCCCCAATATACTTAAATAAGGCACTAACTCAGGGAACAGCCATTTGTAGTGGTGTCCGAAACCATAGTGGACGTTATTGAGTGCACTCATTCAATCCCACAGTGCACCGCAATAACGAGTGTACAACTGATGTACGCTCAATGGCACTGTGAGAGTTGCGCGCTGAATGAATTCCCGTGTCTCGCCAGGAGATGCTGCTGCAGCTAAATCAATCATCCATCCATTTTCCAAACTGCTTTGGTACAGCATAATATCCCACAGGTATTTTTAATTGATTCAATTGTTTAATTATGGTTTATACATGCTAGTTTCCATGGCAGAGTTCAAGATAAATCTTTTATTACTACTGGAGCTGCCAGTTTGCTACGTTTTAAATAATTATTAAACGTCAAGCACAAACGATGCAAAAGCAACAGCATTCAGTGTCTGAATTCACTCACTCGTTCTCATTCACTCCTTCAGGTGGACTATATTAGTGGAGTAATGTAGGGAATAGTGAATGAGGGTATAGTGGGCGATTTCGAACACAGCACTAGTTTCCCCAGTGTGTTGATTGATCCTGTTCACCTGTTGTCTTGTTAATGAACTCATTAGCTCTTGTGTTTTCTCTGTGTACTTAAAGCCCCAGTGAACCTTGAAACATGCAGTATTATTTAATGTGTTGATGTTATTTCCACTGAAACAGGAAGAGAGGGCGGGGCATATTGAACAGCTTCTCCTATTTTTTTTTTTTTAAATAGCCAATAGCGTTTTGTTTATATCACAGCTCGGCCTTGTTGAGCTCGGAAAAGTCTGAGTTTCCTCCTAATCTCTAATGGTTTCTCCTCCTAATCTCCTCCATATCGGTTTAAATACAGCATTCTTTGCAGAATTCAAATGGGTCCGATGTATTTTCTGGTCTGTGTCCATTTGTTCATATGATCCGCTCTGTGCTATCGTATCTCTGGACCGGAGCAGACTGTGTGAGGCGGTTCGCGTGACACTAATGTGAAACCAGACTTCATTCGCCCCAATGGAAAGCATATTTACACTGCCTGAATCGTTCCCTATGCCCTATATAGTGCACTATGTGCCATTCACCATATAGAAAATACTAAATGTGTGAAGAGTGACCGATTTCAGCTGCAGCTTCAGCATTTATTCATAATGTTGGGGGCGGGGCTTCCGATTCTAGAGAGCATTTGATTGGACAGAAGATCTGATGAGAAGCTGAAGTGCAGAGTGATGTCATCAAAATCAGTGAGAGACTGTACAGTTTGAATGCTTATATCTTCTAAATTAGAACTTCGTAATTTTTTTGGAGTGCACTAGCTTATAGATAAAATATGATTTCAGGGTGACTTTAAGCCCTCAGTTTGAGTTATTTCTTTGTCCTGTAATGTTTATGTTCCCTGAGTTTACCTGTGCCATTGTATTTATTTATTAAAGGACTCTTTGCTCTGATAATCTCAGTCGTTGTGCGCTTCATATCACCAAACCTACACCCTAGCAACCATATAGAAACACACCAACTAACTAAAACACCCTAGCTTTTTTAATTAAAAATGCATTTTTAAATAAATGAAAGGCAATAGGATAAGTACTAACATGTTAATAAAAAATAAATATTTAAATATAATAATATGCAAAATATGTTCTTGACAGGCGTTGTGAGATTCAGCCAGAACGAGTGTATTTTTTTCTGTTTTTCCTTAATCAATTTCTTTTCTCTGTGCACATAGGTCATCATTGGTGACTCTTTCAAAAACTCTTTCTGTTCTTATTATGAATGGATTGATTTCTTTTTCATTAAATTTCACTTTTATACTCTGTTTGTATTCATCTCGTATTCCATTCAGTGTTTTTCAACCTCTCTTCTCTTTCTGTGGTTCTCTGTGTCTCTGGGCAGACATTGATTTTTTTGTGTGTGTGTGAGAATGTGAGAATTTGTGGTTGTGGACAGCAGTAGTGGCATTCAGTCCTGTGAATTGTAATTGAATTACTGTTATTTTACTTCTAGCACACATTACTGTGGTTTATGATATATATATATATATATATATATATATATATATATATATATATATATATATATATATATATATATATATATATATATATAATTATAAAATAAATATATGGTAGAGAAAACCAGTATGCCCCGTGAATTCATCCATGCTAGGACGAGCACACGGCGTGTCCATGGGATCCCTGGAGAGCAGAGCATCTTACTGTGATATTTTCTCTGTGTGTGTTCAGTAAATGTACAGCGCTGAATCAATAGAGGTGGTAAAAGACTTATAGCCACACTAAGCCAAAGTCCACTTAATGGCAAGGCGATTTATCAAAGAGAGAGTGAGCGAGAGAGGTAGAAAGAGATGGGTAGAGAGAAAGCATTTTTTTCAGTTGCTCAAATACCTAAAGTACACTGGGCACTTTCAGAGTTACTGCAGTGCTAGTGTGTATCTGTGTGAATCGTCTATTTGTCTTTTTTCTATCTATATTTTCCCTATTACAGCAACTGTCTATTACCTATTTTCTGGCAATTTCAGAGTTTTTTTTGCTCTCAAGTTTTGTTCTTCAAACATGACAAAGTGTATCTCTGAAAGTTGGGCTCCACCGGGCTCCCTCGTCCCACTGGCTTCGCCCTGGTCAGTCGTCGCCCCACCATCGCCACGGACTTCCATACTGTTGGCTACACTCCATCCCTCTACCCCTACAGATCCATCTGGCCTCTCCATCCCTCAGGTTCCACTGGGGTTCTCACCCACACCGGCGTCACCTTGGTCCTTTGACCCCTACACCTCGGCCACTCATTGGTCTCCCGGTCCGTCAGTGTCACCAGGTTTCTCAGTCCATAGGACGTTGCCAGGGCCTCACAATCTCACTATGTCACCTCGTTGGGCTCAAGTGCCAACTTTTTCTCCTCCCTCCATCACTGCCGCCGTGGGTCACCTCCATCATGGCTATCTCCTAGGTTGCTCTTGGATCTCGTTGGCTGTCCATTCCCTGGATCCTACCACCATCCACTCCTGCATGGCTCCCCATGGTCTTTACCATCAGGTCCTCCATGGCGATTACCACCATCTGCTCCTCTCTAGTCATCTTTGTTTGTATGTCTTCCTACGTTTACCAGCCCTACTCCTTGCCCACCTCTCAAACACCACCACCATCCCTCCCTCATCTCTTCTGTTTTGGTGCAAGGTCGCACCTTCCAGGAGGCGGTGTAATGTCACATATATGTCCTTTCTGCTTCATTTTCATGGAATTTTAGTTTGCATTCGTCAGTCACCTGTTTTCATTGTTCCTAGTTTCCTGCCATTCATTCATTTTGTAAAAGTATAACACATTAGAATGCATAATTTTGTAATGAACACAAAGCAGATGGAAGTAAAAATGGCTATTCGTCAAGTGCAATTAAACACTGGAATTGGCATTGATGTAATTGAGCCAATATCAGCATCCGCCTATGAAAACTTCACATTTGTATTAATATTCATTCCTTTAATATCCGTTTTCATAATGGAAACACAACACCAGCCACTTACTAATTAAATTAAAGTCTCAGATTCTTTAAAAAAGCTAATTTAATTAGATTACTTTCTGCAGGGAGAAGAAAGAAAAAGCCTTTAGGAAAGATAAAAAGATCACTCATGTCCTTTGATGTTTGATATGTGCAAAGACCAAAATATTTCTCCCTCAGGCCAGTGGACCTGATATATAAAACCTGATATATTTTATGTAATGCATTTATGTATTCATGAAACTACATTATGAAATTCATTTTAAGGTGGGGTGAAGTTCTTCAAGAGCTTGTTCTCCACGGGGAAAAAGTCTCTTTGATGCTTAAAATGTCTGTAGAATCTTTAAACTATCTTCGCATCTTCTAATGCTGAGCATGTAGGTAGCAAATGTACAGTTATGGTAATGAAGATTTCAAAGGAAAAGACCCAAATGAGGAATGAATGCAACAGCACTGCTTAAAATCCATGCTGTCCATAACAGGCTGCTCCTTAAAACTGTTTTGAAGTTTGATGCTCTGATGTTTAAGTTGAACTTAAGTTTGTTTGTTTGTTTGTTTTGGACAGCAGAACTTTGCATATCCCCTGTGCCCAATGCTGTTAGTTCATGTTTTAAAGCCCCCCTGCCATTTTTCTGATGGGTTTTTAAGTGGTTTTTGGCACGAATGTTCTTGCAGTTCGTCGTTAGTTTTGTGTTTCGCTGCATTTGTGTGTTTGTTCTCTCAGATGATTAAGTCTTCCTGCGGGTCTGTTCACTGGCACAGCAGTGAGGACAATTCACTCTTAATGACTTCACTGTTCTCGCTCTCCCATCTTTCTCATTGTAAGGCTTTATCTTCACCCTAAAGTTATTTGCATAATTATATGCTTAATGATAGACTAACTAAAGAATTGTTGCATGATGAAGGATTCAATTAACCTGCAGCAGACCTGTGAATCTAAACACAACACAAATGAAACGACAGGACATTACAGAAAGGGTGACATTAAGAGGAAATTAATTACTAATATGTGATTAGGTGGCTGTTTTTGCACTTGCAGTAAAGAAAATAATACGACAGTTTCTTTTGTCGATAAAATGTGGAGAGCAAGAATGAGGGAGAACAATTAGGATGTAATGATTAGCATCTCTCTGTCTGTCTATAGCTAATAGCTATTAGCTAACACGCATGCAAGAATGATTATGTTCTGTATTCATCTGAAGATCGGCTGAAATTAAATTCTTACTTATCTCTCATACCTGCTCTAATTTCCAGTGGAATTCTGCCGGTCTGAAGGAGTCAGTCTGCGTGTAGTCCGTCCTCAGCAGGAACACCAGCCTGCAGTTATGCACATACAGAGAGTAATGGTGTCGGTTCATCTCTGAGAGAGACAGAGAAAGTGATAGAGATAGAGAGACAAAGAGAGCACAGACAGGTCAAGAGACAGACAGAGAATACAATTACCTCTTGACATACAGGATAATATCTCTAAATTGAACCTGAGAGAAAAGAAACGGCACCATTTGGTGTGTGTTTATCTATATAGAGATCCTGACAGGAGAGGATTGTTAACTTAACAGGGTTTGAAGTAGTGCTCCAATCGTCCACTACAAATGAAATTCTGATCTTAACTGTTTCCTCTTCAACCCTGCTGAAAAGACCAGCGTTTTAGTCCATGCTGGATTTAGCTGGTTACTGCTGGTTTGTTGCTAGTATAGCAAGTAAACCAGCAAGGTATTTCTAGTAAAAGCTGACCATGGAAGTCTGGTATAGATACACCCACATTTTTTTCCTGTGTGAAATACAAAAGCTGCTGTTTTCAATGCTATTATGGAGGTTATGAAGTAATTATGGGGTATTTAAATATCAGTTCTGTCTCAGATATTTATTCTGGTATTGCTTAGGAATATTAGAAATAGACACAAATGACTTATGGCCTTATTTTAACAATCTGAGTGTATGGTCTGAAGTGCATGGCGCAGGTACACTTAGGACGTGTCCGAATCTCCTTTTGCTAGATTAATGACAAAAAAAAAAAAAAGGTCAGCGCGCCAGGCGCATTGGTCTAAAAGGGTTGTACCTAGACTCTTGATGAGTCATGGGTGTGTTTTGGGCGTAACGTGCAATAAACCAATCAGAGTTTCATCTCCCATTCCCTTTAAAAGCCAGTTGCGCTTGCACCATGGCAGATTCGCTATTAACATGGCGGAATTTGTGAACGGAAAGACTGAACGCTTCTCCAGAGAGTAATCCTTTTATTTTTAATATTTAAAAATTATTGTGTGGTGCTGCGCGTCCCTGTGTGTAATAAGCAGAGTGTATGCACGTTGTGCACCTGCCTATAGGCACATATATTAGTAACACGGCCTTTAAATAACACAACAATTACGGCGCTATTGACTTTAGACCAGGTTTTTGTTGGTCAATGGCGCAGTCGTTTTCAGTTTTCAGCAACGCGCCAACAATGCTCCTAAACACACCTCGCTTTCAGACCAGCATGCCCATGGGCGAACAGATGGGCGTGAGTGCAAATCAGTGTTAAATCATGTGGCGCTGGACGCGAAAATGATAACTGCATGGAAGTATGGAATATATATATACTTTTAATAAATATATAAACTATACATTTATATCTCTCTTCTGAATCTACAAAACCATTTTGGAGCCTATTCCTTTCCTACATGCAGCATCTATGAGCTCTCACCGGTTTTGTCAGAGTTGCAGAGCAGCGTTTCTTTCTCAGCCCTCTGTCCTGGACTCGGTCCGTGCTTCATCCATGTTGTTATGGTGAACTGGTTGGTTAGATTCTGCGGGACGACCCAGTCTGGGATTTTGGCAGCTTGACGACCATCAAACCGGTATGTGAGGTCACTATCCCGGCCACTATCCGTCACGAGAGTCGCCGTCCAATTAAAAACGCTGCTGGGGGCCGGAAGAAGATCTGTGCTGCCTGATGAAGCTCCTGGTATGTGATCAGTGAGTTTAGAGATGAAATTAAATTTGACAAGTCAGTTTGACGTATAGCTAACTCTGACGTTCAAATGAAAAGCCTTACACATTTTTAGCCTTACAAATTAATAGGGTTATCTGTAGAACTTTCTGTACCACAGCAAAATTAATATTGAACACGTTCCTTAATTTAAAATGTTTTCCACATAAGGATACGTCATGCAAATGTTATGTTATCTATCTATACACTGGCCAGCCCCCCAAAAAGTTGCTGTTTGGATGTGCTTAAGAGTCTACGATTGGATCACTATTGCAGTGATTATTATGTTTCTAGCTCGTTATATATGTTCGGCAGCATGCTGGACTCTTGCACTGTGAATATAAGATCTTGACCAAAAATGTATGCACCTCTTGATGGAAATAAATGTTGTGATGTTATTTCCATGTCATTTTAGGAAGAGAAAACTTGAGATGACTTTAGGTTAACTTTTGCTCTGTGTAGGATATCATTACCATACCGTTACATTATGACACTATTAATTTGTTAATTAATTAATCCCCTAGAGTTTAATGCAGTGGACACTGGCATGAGTCATGTGATATGAGTTCAATATCTGTATTGTACGGCTTAATTTGTAATTTCTCAAGACATTCCCACTGAAATGGATAAAGTCTTGGAAAAAAACTTCACTGATAATGAATCTGTACTGAGACCCATACCTATTCTAGGACGAGGGTGGAGGTTTTGTCTGACTAGTTTAGCCCTCAGGCACATTTTGTAATTAAACCGACCCAAGAGAAATGAGGAAACGTGCAATGGAATAAATAGCTGTTAATCATACCGCAGAGCTTCTGCAAGGATCGCTCCGAGTACGACTGTCTGTCACAGCCTCTTCCATCACCACTGCTTTCCAGTTCCACTGTGGTCCTAATCCAGGACACAGATCCCTCACATGTCTCCAGGTGCATCTTGGGAAATAATAGCTTACTGCCTGTTCCTGGTTCATAGTCAACAAGCTTGTTCCAGCCTGGAAAGAAAGAAAGTTGGGGAATGTTTTCTGCCATACAAAGGCAAAATACCTTAACTCGCTAGAGTGTGGAACTGAGAAAAATGACTTTAAAGATTTTTAGTTACTAGGACACTGGGAATCTGGCAATTAGATGTTTTAGCAATGAAAATTATCTACATAAAATTGACCCCTATTTTGAAGTTACTGTACTTTGCCTTTATTGTCTGCAAAAAGTGAGAGGTCACACCAAGGCAAATGGCAGTAACTTCCACATTATCAATATTTGGTTGCTGATCACCATTTACAAAATCATTATAGTAACACCTGTATAAAATCTAGTGACCATGGCATTTATTTTGGATGATTTGCAATTGCTTTTTTATATGGAGCATGTAGGTAGCCCATTTGTTGGATAGCTGACTTGCCTAATTATGCTGTAGGCTGCTAGCTAGCTAAAGTAGATTGCAATCTATCTAATTTGTTAGTCTAATGTATATTTTGTTACACAATTTCATACCTTGACCTTGATGTCTGTGTTTCAAAGCCACCTCATCCATCCTTAAATGCTATTAGTAAAAACAACCCCTCAACTATTTGTTTTACCTTCACTTTTATTCAGGTATCATGTGTGTCAGAAGTGCTTCAGTGACAGATGAATGACACAGGCTACACTGTCTTTAAACACAGCAAACTTTAATGGACAGTAAAACAAAGGCAGAATACCGTAACTCCAGGCCGACTCAGTAACTTCTAAACAACGGCTAAACAACAGCAGCGTATGCTAACTCAATTTGAGCGTTCTAAAACAAAGGCAAAGAACAGTAACTGGTGTTACGGTGTTCTGCCTTGGTTTCTCCTGGGCTTTTGGAAGTTACTGTTTAGACAACCCATTATTTTCTGGAATTGACTCAAGATACTTATCCACATGATAAAGGTTGTCTTGAATGTCCCAAAAATATCAATAACTAATTTTCGACCAAAAATGAAGTTACTGCCTTTTGCCTTTGTAGGGCAGTTTTGATAAGCAGTTTAAATATTGGTAACAGAAAGAGCGATGGCAGGAAAACAGTACAGTTAACATCACTGAGCTGGAAAATGAAGAGATATTGAGGTCACGGTGTTTCCCAGACTTCAACACGATTAACAACTCAATTTTTCCTAAACATAACCTGGATTTTAAATAACCCTCAAAGAAAATACAACCTTCCGTTGTGCATGAGCCAAAACATCCAGAAAAGAAGTTAAAACTGTGCTATCATAATAAAGTGATGGTGTCAGATGGTAATATCATTACCATAACAATTTTACTTGCCCGACCGGACAAATAACCTGATTAAAACATCAATAAGAAAAAATAACTATAGGGAATCACCAAAACACAAGAATGATTCTGCATTAATTTAGTATAAGTGGCGATCAATAGTGGATAATAATATATATATAATGTATAATGAACTGACGGTAATAAGATTGCGCTGTTGATGTCCACGCTGCCTCATAAGGAGAAATGGTAACAAATGAGCACAGCTCAAAGAAACTCAGTAATGTTTTTGTTCTATTTCAGTAGAGAAAATAGTTCCAAACAAAGATCACAGCAGAACTCCAGCATGTCTCACAGCAACACTTGACTGTGTTTTCATTACTGAATGATTCAGCGCGCTTTGAACGAATCAGTTGAGTCAAAGATTCAATGACCCATTCATAAACAACTGCCTCATTCCTGAATGAATCAGCCATTTGAATCGTTTGAATGAATGACTCACTCATTAAGAAGTTCACTTGCCGCCACCTACTGGTGGTTTAGTTTTGTGTTTAAAAATAGAATTTTTTTCCAACATTTCTTATTTGTAAATTCCCAAAAAAAAAAAAAAAAAAAAATTTAAAACAATCTCATATCATTATTTAATGCAGTTGTAATTTTAAGTTTACATTATTTAATTTGATTGGTAACAGCCCTATAGTGCCTTATTATTCAAGATTCAAGATTCAAGATTCAAGAGTTTTATTTGTCACATACACAGTTATATACAGAATATACAACCGGCAGTGAAATGTAAACAGGTCCGCTCCATGGACAGTGCAAATTCACAGTTAAAAACACAAGGAAGAAATTATAATAGAAATAGGATATAAAAAAAAGTTTCTATATATATATATATAAATATCTGTAAATTATAAATAATCAAGTCAAGAGAAAAAAAGGTAACAAATAAGGATAAAGTGGAATAAAATAATTGAAGTAGACTTTGCAGTGAGTAAACTGTAGACTTATAAATATGTGGTTAACAAATGTATAAAGAGTATAATGTGCAAACAGGTTTATGACAGGTTGTTACACAGTAACAACGAAACAGAAAGTGCAGTGCAATGTCAGTGTATCGATGTTTATCCTGACGTGAAGTCACGTGATGTTAAGTTCAGGAGTCTGATGGCCTGGGAAGAAGCTCCTCCTGAGTCTCTCAGTTTTGGCCATCAGGCTTCGGAAGCGCTTACCAGATGGTAGCAGCGTGAAATGAGGGTTTGCAGGGTGATTAGAGTCCTTGATGATCTTGGTAGCTCTACCTTTGCAGCGTTTGGTGTAGACGTCCTGCAGAGACGGAGAGCTGACCCTGAGATAAAGCGCACTACTCTTTGCAGGGCTTTGCGGTCATGACTGGTGCTGTTCCCATACCACGCTGTGATGCACTAATTTAATTCTAATTTAATATACACTCACCTAAAGGATTATTAGGAACACCATACTAATACTGTGTTTGACCCCCTTTCGCCTTCAGAACTGCCTTAATTCTACGTGGCATTGATTCAACAAGGTGCTGAAAGCATTCTTTAGAAATGTTGGCCCATATTGATAGGATAGCATCTTGCAGTTGATGGAGATTTGTGGGATGCACATCCAGGGCATGAAGCTCCCATTCCACCACATCCCAAAGATGCTCTATTGGGTTGAGATCTGGTGACTGTGGTGGCCATTTTAGTACAGTGAACTCATTGTCATGTTCAATAAACCAGTGTGAAATGATTCAAGCTTTGTGACATGGTGCATTATCCTGCTGGAAGTAGCCATCAGAGAATGGGTACATGGTGGTCATAAAGGGATGGACATGGTCAGAAACAATGCTCAGGTAGGCCGTGGCATTTAAACGATGCCCAAATGGTACTAAGGGGCCTAAAGTGTGCCAAGAAAACATCCCCCACACCATTACACCACCACCACCAGCCTGCACAGTGGTAACAAGGCATGATGGATCCATGTTCTCATTCTGTTTACGCCAAATTCTGACTCTACCATCTGAATGTCTCAACAGAAATCGAGACTCATCAGACCAGGCAACATTTTTCCAGTCTTCAACTGTCCAATTTTGGTGAGCTCGTGCAAATTGTAGCCTCTTTTACCTATTTGTAGTGGAGATGAGTGGTACCCGGTGGGGTCTTCTGCTGTTGTAGCCCATCCGCCTCAAGGTTGTGCGTGTTGTGGCTTCACAAATGTTTTGCTGCATACCTCGGTTGTAACGAGTGGTTATTTCAGTCAAAGTTGCTCTTCTATCAGCTTGAATCAGTCAGCCCATTCTCCTCTGACCTCTAGCATCAACAAGGCATTTTCGCCCACAGGACTGCCGCATACTGGATGTTTTTCCCTTTTCACACCATTCTTTGTAAACCCTAAAAATGGTTGTGCGTGAAAATCCCAGTAACTGAGCAGATTGTGAAATACTCAGACCGGCCCGTCTGGCACCAACAACCATGCCACGCTCAAAATTGCTTAAATCACCTTTCTTTCCCATTCTGACATTCAGTTTGGAGTTCAGGAGATTGTCTTGACCAGGACCACACCCCTAAATGCATTGAAGGAACTGCCATGTGATTGGTTGATTAGATAATTGCATTAATGAGAAACTGAACAGGTGTTCCTAATAATCCTTTAGGTGAGTGTATTGATCAAATTTAAGAATTTTAAATGAGATTAAGCATATATTAAAAACGATTAGGGGAAAATGCCCTTTATAAAGGTTAAAATATCATAAATATTCAGATTTAAATATGTCAAAGCTGACTGAACACTAATGAGAATATTGCTTCAGAATAAATTATCTTTACAACACACAATTTGTTTTCTTTTTTTTTTTGGCCAAGCTACTTTTTGACTGTGAATGACCGATTTACTTGTCCGAAGGACAAGCACATGTAAAGGCTTAATGTCGAGCCCTGGACCCATAGATAAAATAACTGATGAAAGTTAACTGTTATGTCAAGCAATTGCACTTTGGGTATAGAATTCCAAAGCTGGCAAAATAATACATTTGCCGCAGCTGCGACCCGTGTTCGAGTCATGGATCAAGGTTCAGGTGTTCTCAAGCCAACAACAAGCTGTGCACAAACTTTAGACTCTAGTTTAACATTGAAAGAACTGCACACAGGTCAAGGTGGAAACATATTGAACAGATTGCGCTTCTTTCGCCACTTTTCTCACTTGAAATTATATAAGATGTTTGCATGCACAAGACTCTCTAGTCATGATAGCTACAAGAATGTTGTAGATGGTTAGGATGTTGCTATGCAGTTGCTAGGGTGTTCTGGCTTTTGTACTGACATTTTTTATATATACATAAAATTCAGTGGTATCAAGATTCAGTGGTATTTTGGTCTCTAGATATTACTTGGGTGCTGGAAAAAAAACATATATATATTTTTGCTGCTTGTTCAATTTACTTGATTATAAATGGCTAAAGCAACACAATTGCTTAATTGTTTAACTTAATTGTATTGTGTTCAGTTCAATTAAATAATTCACATTGAAGTTTACTTAATTCATTTTTGCTGGGACTGCATGAATATTTTTTGTTGCATGAACTGAATCTGCATGGGTTGGATTTTTAGTTCCCAGCATGCTTTGCATAGGACTGATTTGGGAGAGTAAATGTTGAAAGTGTTCATTTTTTTGAGTAAAGGAAACTTTTAGTGTTTAATGTTCCGTTATGTTGGACATTTAAAATAATTTCTGTTGTTGAATTCTTTGTAGATAGCATTGTGTTCAGAGCAGTGACAAACTAATAATGTATGTCTAAAATTAAGGTTGATCAAATTTGTATAGACAATTGCCTTAAATTGAGTAAAATCAAAAGTAACGTACTTATTCATTTTAATTTGAAATAACTTAAGACATTTACTTGAAAAATCTGAGTGCAAAAACTTAAATGTTGTATATGTCTATGTTGCCGATATATACATTGATCAGGCAGAACATTATGACCACTGACAGGTGAAGTGAATAACACTGATTGTCTCTTCATCACCTGTTAGTGGGTGGGATATATTAGGCAGCAAGTGAACATTTTGTCCTCAAAGTTTAAGTGTTAGAAGCAGGAAAAATGGACAAGCGTAAGGATTTGAGCAAGTTTGACCGCCCAGGGTCATGGGCGGCCAAGGCTCATTGATGCACGTGGGGAGCGAAGGCTGGCCCGTGTGGTCCGATCAAACAGACGAGCTACTGGAGCTCAAATTGCTCAAGAAGTTAATGCTGGTTCTAATAGAAAGGTGTCAGAATACACAGGGCATCTCAGTTTGTTGTGTATGGGGCTGCATAGCCGCAGACCAGTCAGGGTGCCCATGCTAACCCCTGTCCACCACCGAAAGCGCCAACAGTGGCCACGTGAGCATCAGAACTGGACCACGGAACAATGGAAGAAGGTGGCCTGGTCTGGTGAATCACATTTTCTTTTGCATCATGTGGATGGCCGGGTGCGTGTGCGTCGCTTACCTGGGGAACACATGGCACCAGGATGCACTATGGGAAGAAGGCAAGCCGGCGGAGGCAGTGTGATGCTTTGGGCAATGTTCTGCTGGGAAACCTTGGGTCCTGCCAACCATGTGGATGTTACTTTGACACGTACCACCTACCTAAGCATTGTTGCAGACCATGTACACCCTTTCATGGAAACGGTATTCCCTGGTGGCTGTGGCTCTTTCAGCAGGATAATGCGCCCTGCCACAAAGCAAAAATGGTTCAGGAATGGTTTGAGGAGCACAATGAGTTTGAGGTGTTGACTTGGCCTCCAAATTCCCCAGATCTCAATCCAATCGAGCATCTGTGGGATGTGCTGAACAAACAAGCCCAATCCATGGAGGACCCACCTTGCAACTTATAGGACTTAAAGGATCTGCTGCTAACATCTTGGTACCAGATACCACAGCACACCTTCAGGGGTCTAGTGGAGTCCATGCCTCGACGGGTCAGGGCTGATTGGCAGCAAAAGGGGGACCAGCACAATATTTGGAAGGTGTTCATAATGTTATGACCTGATCAGTGTATATATCTCAATTAATGTGTATATAAAGTACGTTTACTTTAGTGGCATTTTTGCTATTTTTTTGTCCACCAGATGAAAGTCTGATCACTTAATAAAGTAACAGCTGATCCTTGAAGAATCATTCATGCCTGAAGAACAAATATGGCAAGTAGCAAAATAAAAGGTTAATACGACTGAATAAGGCCCTTTGTTTGTTTTTTAATGAAGAAGAGTAGTATTTTCTTTTTGTTTTATTCAGTTCTAATTTATAATATATTTGAGGTCTGTTACCCAGAGCTCTTGGTGTGCTTGGCGAGATATTCAATTTTTTCAGGCTGCGTTGTGTTTAATGAATTCTATAGCCAGTGGTTATTTAACACAAAGTTATGGGTGAAAAATTAAAACGGCGGACAGTATTAAATGGATTATGTAAACATGTATTCACATACAGACCTCACACATTTTGGCTCACACTTTGAGCTGTTGGGTTAGAGAATTTGGAGCTGAAAATGATTGTTTTATGCATGGAGTGAGCCTAAAGGTAATGATAAATTGCTGTGTGTAGATGGTGCATGTCCACCCCAGCTGAATTATTTACCCTTGCTTATGAGACACAACAGGGAGCTGTTTACTTCTTTCTCCTTCATGCTTTTGTCAGATGGGAAAAAATGGCCTTTACTCAAGTTGTCATCATCCAGTGGGCTGGAAAAAAGTGGCCTGAAGCTTCGACCAAATGTGAGTGTGCGTGTGTGCGTGTGTGCGTGTGTGCGTGTGTGTGTGTGTGTGTGTGTGTGTGTGTGTGTGTGTGTGTGTGTGTGTGTGTGTGTGTGTGTGTGCGTTCAGTGTCTCCAAACACACCTGAAGGACAATAACATCAGAGACAAGGCAAGTTATTCCATTTTAATGAAAGGTTCAAAGAAACTTTTTTGCCTTTGGAATAACACGCAAAGTTAAAAGTGCAAAATAAGACCATGGACATGTATTAAAACGATGACATTTCTGTAATTATTTACTCATCCTTGTGTCGTTCCAAAGCAGCATGATATTTTAAAGAACGTTGACTTTCATTGAATAGAATAAAACCCCAATTTTTAATTTTTTTTCACAAAAGAAAAAGTCATACAGTTTTGGAATGACATGAGGGTAAGTAAATTATAACAATTTTCATTTTGGGGAACTATCCCTTTGAACTTATAAATAGTTTAAATGTTGACAAGTTTCTATTTTCATATCCATATTCACAATTTTGATTACATTTAAGGCTTGTTTTTTTTTTCAGACGTTTGATCTGAGCTAGAATTTGATTCTACTATAATTTTATCCCAATAGGTCTCCAAACTGCAGTACATTGATCAGCGATGTTTACTTTTCAATGCAAGTACTAGCAATGGCTGTTTGTCACTGTAGCTAGGAAATGACTCATAAGGAGAAGATACCAAAAAAGGAATGCGATTTTTACTTCTCATGCACAGAATGAAGGCATCGTGTCAGTGGAGAGACTGCAAAAGAATGCAAGCGGCTTACTAGTGAAGACAATTTCTGCAGAGACAAGCAGCAATGAAAAACGCATTGTACTGTATTAGGCAACATACATGATACTGATCGGAGTTGACTTCCGTGAACTAGGTCAGATTGCTTTTATACGAAATCTTATTGGAGTTTGCATGCACCATGAATGTTCATAAACAATGCAAATGCTGACATCATTTTGCATTAATTATTGCAGCCATAGTGAATAAAAAATGTCCTTAGAATATCAAAATGTACTTGAAATTCAACAAAATTCATAAACATGAACCACACAAGGCAAATAGTGTAAGTTTTGTGAAATTAGTTTATAAAAAGTTCATAAAAAGAGCCTAATTTACATGAAAAAAAGTGTTTGCACTGAAAAAAAAGGCAATTACTTAAAGGGGGTCTGATGCTATTTCATGCATTCTACGCTGTTCAAGAGTTGGATTCTCATGCTAAACATGGCCAAAATGTCAAAAAACAAGTTGGACAAGTTTCGGAACGTTTTTTTAGAGTATGGCCCTGTATGACGTCATAAAGGGCGGAATGGCTTGTATGGCACTTCTCCCAGATGAGCGCATGCGCACATCAACCGGAGCAAGAGCAAGAGCACGTCCATCAACAAGCTTCGTTTAGGTTACAGGAACCGTCGGCAGTGCTGTCATTTTGTTTTTAGACCACAAAATCAACACTGTCACTAAATAAGTGTGTTTCTGGTTGTGAGGGAAAGAAAACCATGTTCAGCTTCCTAATTACCCAGCATTAAGGAAACAGTGGATGCAGTTTGTTTTCCCGGAGCAGCAACAGAGTTCTGCAAGTGTGTTTGTTTGTTCCCGGTCATGAGTCGAAACCGCAGGCGGTGAGTGAAACTGTATCAAATGTCTGTGTTTTGTTGGCAATCGGCGCACAAGTGCATATAATATAAACAACACGAACGTATAGTGAATCGAAAGTTATCCAGCTATAATGCCATGATGTACACCGATCAGGCATAACATTATGACAGGTGAAGTGAATAACACTGATTATCTCTTCATCACGGCACCTGTTAGGGGGTGGGATATATTAGGCAGCAAGTGAACATTTTGCCCTCAAAGTTGATGTGTTAGAAGCAGGAAAAATGGGCAAGCGTGAGGATTTGAGCAAGGGCCACATTGTGATGGCTACACGACTGGGTCAGAGCATCTCCAAAACTGCAGCTCTTGTGGGGTGTTCCTGGTCTGCAGTGGTCAGTATCTATCAAAAGTGCTCCAACGAAGGAACAGTGGTGAACAGGCGACAGGGTCATGGGCGGCCAAGGCTCATTGATGCATGTGGGGAGCGAAGGCTGGCCCGTGTGGTCCGATCAAACAGACGAGCTACTGTAGCTCAAATTGTTCCAGAAGTTAATTCTGGTTCTGATAGAAAGGTGTCAGAATACACAGTGCGTCGCAGTTTGTTGCGTATGTGGCTGCATAGCCGCAGACCAGTCAGGGTGCCCATGCTGACCCCTGTCCACCCGAAACGGTGGGCACGTGAGCATCAGAACTGGACCATGGAGCAATGGGAGAAGGTGGCCTTGTCTGATCACGTTTTCTTTTACATCATGTGGATGGATGACGCATATTGAAATGGTAGATATTCATGTTTATACTGCTATTGTGCCTGTTATGTGCTATTCACACAGTTGCTAAATTATGTTACTTTGCACACTCTTCATATTGCAGTCCTGCAAAGACGACAAAATTTCCTCACATTTGCTGTCCTGCGGCAAAACATGAAAGCAGTTGCATTTTAGACCAAACATAATAACGGTGAGTGAGTGCGACCTGGACGCATCAGTGAATGGTGAGATATTTTGCTAAATAAAATGATCCTGCCAGAAGAATTGCATGATAACTTTATTATGTCTGTTCCGTCTGTATCATCTCAGTGAGCGTTTATAAGGCTTTACACGCAGTAAGGTTTTCTGACGTTACAGTGTGGACAGAGAGTGTTTTGAAATGAAATTGCCCTTTTCAAATGTATCCAGATTAATGTAGACGTAGCTTGTGAAGCCTTTCCTTCTGAAAAGCACAATGTGCTCTGACTGGGCGACTGGATTAATGGGTTGTGATTGGTCAAATCATTTGAGCGTGTTTGGGAAATGTCAAGCCCCTTACCATAACCGTGAGTTTCAACACACTACTAAATAACACTCAATCAGGCCCGCCCCTTTATTTTGCATATGCCTTGGGCGGGAATTATTTAAATGAGGAATATTGTGACATGTTCGTTCCCTGAAGAAAACTCAAAGACTAAAATGGAGGCATTTCAGAGAGAAACAGTGACACTGATATAGAGAATAACTCCCGCTGGAGGGACTTCTGCAGACCTTTTTCATGATCAAACAGCAACATTACACACTAAAGAAAGGTGAACATGGAACAAGGCACAGTAGGTTATCTTTAATTTAAATACAGTTTACGAGGATGAGGACATATTTGTGCTAAAATATAGTTTAATTGGACGCACAGCCTTCAACATCAACAAATTAATAATGCTGCATTTTGTCAATTGTTATTTTATTTTGTCTTTCCCCACTTTTAGCGATCCTTTTTATGCTTCTGCTTTAGATGCCATGCACGTCTAGTAAAAGTGATACCGGGAGCTTTGAAAGAACCGCATAATGCATCAAGCTGGCTAATTCTGATGTAAGCCTCCCGCTGAAATCAAAAGCAAAAAAGAAAGCACAAACCTACTGGAAAAAGATGGAGTGTGAGAGGAGACGGGAGAGGGTCAACACTATATTGAGTTTAAAAGCAAACAAAAATAGCTTCAAGGGAAAAGAAAGAGACGGACAGAAAGTGACAGGAAATTCAAAGCCGTGTGTGTGTGTAATTGACTCAGCTGAATCTGGTTTGCTGTCATGCACGGATCACAGGGAACGTCTGGATTTACTATCCCAGAACTGTATTTCCCGTGTTTACTCCTCAGTTGTATACAAAATTTAATAGGTTCATTGTGCATTTTAGTGTTGAATATGCGTCTAATTCCCACATTAACTACTGTACATTCATTGTAAAGCAAGTAAACATGCACATACACACTAGTCAATGTATGGCCCTGTTTACACCTGGTATTAAGATGTGTTTTGGTTGATCGGATCACAAGTGGACGAGGGAGACACATCTTTTGTCCACTTTCAATCACTTCTGTCCTGATTTCTTTGAGGGGAGGGTCTATGGGTGGGTAAATGTATGTGTTTTTTCTTATCTTTCGGTCTAATGGATAATATAAATAAGCAATGTACATATGAACGTGCCCGGAGACCATAGAAAAACATACGGAGAGCTGCAGCTTTCGTTTCTGCTCTGACAGCCGCAAGACCAGCCGAACGCTGTGAGTGAGTGTTAGAAATCAGGAATGGCAAGAGAACATTGTGCTTGGTATGTTTTTCATCTTTAAACTAATCTTGGGTCTTTAGCGGACAAAGTTTGAATCCCGTCTGGCCAGAGCGCTTCCCATAATGTTTACACATTAGGTCAGCAGGTGGAGAGTAGATGGTCTTTTGTGGCTGTTTGAATGCATGCGTTTTTGACTACCTTTCAAGTTGTTGAAAGTGGACAAGCTTAAAACCTTTTAGACCCGTTTACACCTATATTTAGCATCATCCACTTGTGATCCGATCAGCCAAAACACATCTTAATACCAGGGGTAAACTGGGCCCAGCAAGCTATTTTGCATTTAAAAGACGTCTAATAGCCGTCCAAACACAGCCCTGACGTCAAGGCTAAAACAAGGCAAAGTTTGGTCTG
>CM031957.1:29100356-29130356 GCA_018749465.1 Paracanthobrama guichenoti
GAGACGTGTTACAGCACTTGCATATTGTTGCCCTTGACTGTTTTTAGTTGCTTCTACTGCTCTCATTTGTAAGTCGCTTTGGATAAAAGCGTCTGCTAAATGACTAAATGTAAATGTGCTTATGTTCTCTAGTACATAAGAATGAGCCTATGATTGAATCTGGAAATAAAGCAAAATAGCTGAGAAAATGATAATTAGTCTTCAGATGCCATATCCATAATTTATAACAAACCATCTAGCATTAATTCGATCTCAAGCAGATTCATTAAAAGACACTATTACTCCACCAACTGGGTGACATCACTAACCAACGTGGTTGAACGACAAATTTGCGACAATATGGTTCCAGGAAACAGTCGTGACTAGCTAGTTGAGTTCATCAGTTCAATCAGTGATGCATCGTACTATGGTAGTTACATTCTAAAAAAATGCTGGGTTGTTTCAACCCAGATTTGGGTCAAATATGGACAAACCCAACCGTTGGGTTAAAAATTTTATTCGGGAAACACACCTCAGAAAGACTCCAGGACATGTCTTCTGTATAGAGCAGAGGTCACGCTAACACTTTATTTTAAGATGGTGTAATTACATTTTACTACATGTACTACCTTTGGTAATAACAGTAAATTATGCATAATTACAAACAACTAACCCTAAATCAAACCCTAACCTTAACTCTAAAGTAAGTACATGTAGTTAATTAATATTACTCAGTACTTATTTGAGATTCAAGATTCAAGAGTTTTATTTGTCACATACACAGTTATATACAGAATATACAACCGGCAGTGAAATGTTCTCTGAGTAAGTACAACATAACTACATCACCTTAAAGTGTAACTGAGGTCACTTATTTCTCTAAATTCTCTAAATTTCCCTCTCTAAAATTGTCAGGATGTGTTTATCAGGAATGGAGCATTTTATTTTGTGATTTTACTGAAATGTAGCATTACGGCGCGCCACAGACTTGATGCTGTTAAATGTGTATTTTTAGTGCAACTGCACTGCATTTAAATAAAAATGTTCAGGTTGACAGTCACAATCCCTAAGTATTAAATCCAAAATACTTAAAATAGTCTCTCAGAGACTGCTGCTTTAGAAATAATACTAAACTGACTTTAAAGAAAAATTATATTTGATTTTTCTTTTTAGTAGACAGTCTAATAATAATGACGGGTTGACATGTAGTTGCAAAGTTACTAAAGTAGTAGAATGTCTAGTTGAAAGTGGACTATTGAAATAAAGTTATGGGAACTGATTTGCGGTCCGGATCTTAACTAATTATTGCGCTCCGCTTTAGACGAGACATATATCCTGAAATCTTTTCTCAGGAGAAAACTCTCCAAAAGCTCCATTCGTTCTCCATCACTGTCCAGGAGAAGCATTGAACATACTAAAGAGACCTCATTTGTGATTTCTCTCTCCTGCAGGTCATTATAAAGTCTTGAAAAAGTCTTCGGGGAGAGAAAGATATTTTAAAAAAAAGTGCTTCAAGGTATCCTCACGGCAAGTCCTGACACACTTTTGCAAGCTGAAAATACCGAAATAACAAGCTTACATCATTCATGTCAAAGACAGCATAAGAAAGTGAGCAATACTTTGCAAAGGGCAACAGCTTCTGACAAATGACAGGATTACAAACACCCCTGATAATCTGTTATAATGTTAAAAACCGGAACATACACACACACACACACACATTCATGCATTAGGGATGAAATCTATAGTAAAGCAGTGTGATTTTGCAGCTTTACTGCCCTTTAGAGTCTAATATCTCACTTTAATCCTTTATCCGTGTGTGTGTGTGTGTGTGTGTGATATCGGAGATCAGAGCTGTCAGAGCCGGATAGAGTAATCCTGTCCGGATTAAAGAGATACAGAGTAATGAGGAAGGTCCCTCTCTCTCTTCTCGCTCTTCTTTTCTCCACAATTTCCCCTTTTATCATGAAACTTGTTTTTCTCTGGCTCATTCGCAAATGTCTTTAGAAGTGTTATTTTGTTTCAAAGGACGTGAGTTTAGCTCCCTGCATTAGCTCTATTAGAGCATCTTTATATGGATATCTGCAGGTAAAGATAGCAGTCTTTGGAACCATGGGCTCTGTGTTTGTTGGTAAAGCTTTCAGGTCTGCAGGTAAACAGGTGCACGGCGTTCATTAGCACAAGCTCTTAAAAGCTTTGAATGGCTCAAGGTCAGTCACCAGCTCATTACATTCAGTACTTAGATAAAAAAACAAAACAAAAAACTTGATTTTTGAGTGGCAGTTCAGTATCCTGTACAGTTATGGTAAAAATTTGATGTGTATATACTATAGTATGCATATATCAGACACTGATATTTATTGATATACATTTATATAACCATTATATTTTTGATCAATGTAAAACCATTAGCATGTTGGCTATAGCACAAAATAACAAACCAATAGCTTATTAATTAACTGCATATAGGAACTTGTATGTTTTTTAGTGGGGGAAAAAGCAGTTAATCTTTTTCTGAAGTAGCAAAATTTATACTTATACGCCTTATACTATACACTATATTGCCAAAAGTTTTGGGACGTCTGCCTTTACATGCACATGAACTTTAATCACATTCTTAATCCGTAGGGTTTAATATGGAGTTGGCCCACCCTTTGCAGCTATAACAGCTTCAGCTCTTCTGGGAAGGCTTTCCACAAGGTTTAGGAGTGTGTTTATGGGAATTTTTGACCATTCTTCTTGAAGCGCATTTGTGAGGTCAGGCACTGATGCTGGGCGAGAAGGCCTGGGTCACAGTCTCCGCTCTAATTCATCCCAAAGGTGTTCTGTCGGGTTGAGGTCAGGACTCTGTGCAGGCCAGTCAAGTTCCTCCACACTAAACTCGCTCATCCATGTCTTTATGGACCGACGCTTTGTGCTCTGGTTCGCAGTCATGTTGGAATAGGAAGGGGCCATCCCCAAACTGTTCCCACAAAGTTGGGTGCATGAAATTGTCCAAAATGTCTTGGTCTGCTGAAGCATTAAGAGTTCCTTTCACTGGAACTAAGGGACCAAGCTGAACAACAATGACTCCCGTTCCCTCCCACATTTCCTTCAGAAATCATTCTAATATGATGATTCGCTGTTCAAGAAACATTTCTGATTATTGTTGAAAACAGTTGTGTAAAAAAGATAATTCTGGATTCTTTGATAAATTGAAAGTTCAAAAGAACAGCATTTATCTGAAATAAGCCCCGTTTCCAACTAAATTACCCGGAACAATTTGTCCCAGTTTCCATCGCGGTCTAAAGTCCCGTGAAGATTAGTCCGTTGACGTAGGACTGCATGCGACTTTCTAGTTCCCACTGAATTTCGTCCTCCACATATAAGCTTAATAAAGTCTGAACCTTGTCGTTGGTCCATCTGTCGTATTTTTTAAACTTCATTGTTGATTCGAATAGCAAACAACTCTTACTGCGTGCTCCGCAACAGACTTTTAGGCTGAAGTAAAATGCTGCGTGAACTCAACCAATCAGCATGTTCAGTGTGCAAGTCCTATCCCCGAAAGTTCCTGAACTTTGAAAAAGTACTACCTTGCAAGCAGGGCTGTTTTTAGAGGAAATCTTTTACCCGGATCTTTTAGACCCCAGTTCCTGCGGTCGAAACACAGAGTACCACCCATAAGTCCCTAGTTCCTGGGAAAGTTTCCATGGTGGAAACACGGCTAAAGCTTCTGTAACATAATAAACATCCTTACTGTCACTTTTGATCAGTTTAATGCATCCTTGCTGAAAAAATAAAAATTGTAGTGACCCCAAACCTTTGAAAGGTACTGCATATTTAAAACGTTTCAACTACCCATTAGCAGGTACAGGGAACCACTAAAAGAAGGAAAATAAAAATCTTCAAAAGAAGAAACTGTGAGTAACAGAGAGAGGTGAGTCAAGCACCGATGAATCATTTGAGAAATAGTTCACCGTGTTCCTTTCAGTTGAAAAACATTCTCTCACAAATATGAATCACAGAGGTGGAAACCATGCATTTATTTAAACACACACTGACTTGTGTGATCTCTTCTCTCCGTGGCCCTCCGGCCCCGTGCCACAGTCATGTGCTTGAATGATGAAGGTGAACTCTCTCTGCCGCTCGCAGTCGATGGGTCTACGCGCCCGCAGCTGCCCCTCTCCTGACGTGCTGTTCAGAACCACAGCCTTGAATGGGGCGCTGAGACCCTGGATGTGAAAGCCACAGATTTCACCTACAAAGAGAGAGAAGAAAACAGATTAGGACTTTCATTTTTATTAACCTCTCTGTCTGTAATCTCTGGATTATTGCTCTTTTTAATCCCACAAAAGCTTGACAGTTTTAGATCTAAAGGGGACAAATTCTTAACTTTTGCAGTTTTTTATTGTTTTTCCTCAGTATAACCAGACCACTTTTTAATGATTTTGAAGTAAGCCTCTTGCAGAACCTGTTTTCACTAAGGACAACATGTTCCTGGATTAATATTTGCTCAACAATATTCCAATCAACCAATGAGATTTGAGGGACAAGATTATAGTTTATGTCAAGTTTAGGCTTACAACCAGGGTTAGGTGCTTCTACATCAGTGTTAAATGCCTATCATTTCCCTCCGATTTTAGAGAAAAGTTAGGGGTAGGGGCTCTAGACAAAAGTTATATTCGATAATGTGAGAGTTAATAATGTTCAGGTTGTTTTGGTACCTGGCTGGCACATGTACTGTTAACCCTTTGACACATGCGATCACACCAGTGCGATCGTTCAGTGCATCACATCATCATTGTCACCAGTGGATGAATTTATGTGTTGTAAATCTGACAGATCCGATTCTCTGAACTGCGCCGCAAAGATGGCGGTACCCATTGCGCTTTACAGATCAACTAACATATTATAAATGTAATCATTATAAAGTTTTTTTCAACAACAAAACACATTCACTTGTATTTGAGAATATCAGGTAGTTGACATAGCCAACAAGTTTGTTAATATTTTGAATAAAAAAGGAAAAACTAAATAAAAGTGATAGATCTGCCACTATTGTGGCTGTGGTGTGTCACGTGACAAGCATGACGCATTGCCATGGAAAAAAATATTTAGTAAATATCAAGCTTTTAGTCACTGTCTGTCAATCTTTACATCAATGCAAAACCAGCATATACAGATTAAGAGAACCATTCATCAACATGTAAGGTCATTAAAACAAATTAAAAAAGGTGCAACCATCTGAGAAAGTTAGTCGCACCAGTGCGATCAGTGGGAAGAATGAGTCTAGAGACCAATTTAGGAATACGTTTTCGGACAGGAATGTTGTTCCTGGATTAACATAATATGTGGGCTCAGGAATGTGTCTAACTCTGCAAAATCAGGAGGTGCAAGTCTCTTCTGCTCACAGAGGCTGCATTTATTTGATCAAAAATACAGTAAAAACAGTGATATTGTGAGTATGGAAAATATACAAAAGTGACAGTAAAGACATTTATAATGTTACAAAAGATTTCTATTGCAAATAAATGCTGTTCTTTTGAACTTTATATTATCTGTTTTCAGCATTGATAATAAAACAAAAAACACTATTAATAAATGAGCAACAATAGTTGATAATTGAGCACCAAATCATATTAGACTGATTTCTGAAGGATCATGTGACACTGAAGACTGGAGTAATGCAAAAAATTCAGCTTTGCATCACAGGAATAAATAACATTTTAAAATACACTCACCTAAAGGATTATTAGGAACACCTGTTCAATTTCTCATTAATGCAATTATCTAATCAACCAATCACATGGCAGTTGCTTCAATGCATTTAGGGGTGTGGTCCTGGTCAAGACAATCTCCTGAACTCCAAACTGAATGTCAGAATGGGAAAGAAAGGTGATTTAAGCAATTTTGAGCGTGGCATGGTTGTTGGTGCCAGACGGGCCGGTCTGAGTATTTCACAATCTGCTCAGTTACTGGGATTTTCACACACAACCATTTCTAGGGTTTACAAAGAATGGTGAAAAAAGGAAAACATCCAGTATGCGGCAGTCCTGTGGGCGAAAATGCCTTGTTGATGCTAGAGGTCAGAGGAGAATGGGCCGACTGATTCAAGCTGATAGAAGAGCAACTTTGACTGAAATAACCACTCGTTACAACCGAGGTATGCAGCAAAGCATTTGTGAAGCCACAACACGCATAACCTTGAGGCGGATGGGCTACAACAGCAGAAGACCCCACCGGGTACCACTCATCTCCACTACAAATAGGAAAAAGAGGCTACAATTTGCACAAGCTCATCAAAATTGGACAGTTGAAGACTGGAAAAATGTTGCCTGGTCTGATGAGTCTCGATTTCTGTTGAGACAATCAGATGGTAGAGTCAGAATTTGGCATAAACAGAATGAGAACATGGATCCATCATGCCTTCTTGGCACACTTTAGGCCCCTTAGTGCCAATTGGGCATCGTTTAAATGCCACGGCCTACCTGAGCATTGTTTCTGGCCATGTCCATCCCTTTATGACCACCATGTACCCATTCTCTGATGGCTACTTCCAGCAGGATAATGCACCATGTCACAAAGCTCGAATCATTTCAAATTGGTTTCTTGAACATGACAATGAGTTCACTGTAGTAAAATGGCCCCCACAGTCACCAGATCTCAACCCAATAGAGCATCTTTGGGATGTGGTGGAACGGGAGCTTCGTGCCCTGGATGTGCATCCCACAAATCTCCATCAACTGCAAGATGCTATCCTATCAATATGGGTCAACATTTCTAAAGAATGCTTTCAGCACCTTGTTGAATCAATGCCACGTAGAATTAAGGCAGTTCTGAAGGCGAAAGGGGGTCAAACACAGTATTAGTATGGTGTTCCTAATAATCCTTTAGGTGAGTGTACATTAATAAAGAAAACAGTTATTTTAAAGCTGCTTTTACTGTATTTTTGATCAAATAAATGCAGCCTTGGTGGTCTTTCAAAAACATTAAATAATCCTAATTATTCCAAACTTTTGGGCAGCAGTGTAATACCTATATGGAGTCCACTTAGTCAAGATGACAACATCACTGAGCCTCAACCAACCCAGCAAGCAATTTTGCATTTAAAAGACCAAACAAAGCCATGACGTCAAGGCTAAACAAGGCTAAATTTGGTCTGCCAGTGAAAATGAAATACACTCACCAAAAGGATTATTAGGAACACCATACTAATACTGTGTTTAACCCCCTTTCGCCTTCAGAACTGCCTTAATTCTACGTGGCATTGATTCAACAAGGTGCTGAAAGCATTCTTTAGAAATGTTGGCCCATATTGATAGGATAGCATCTTGCAGTTGATGGAGATTTGTGGGATGCACATCCAGGGCACGAAGCTCCCATTCCACCACATCCCAAAGATGCTCTATTGGGTTGAGATCTGGTGACTGTGGGGGCCATTTTAGTATAGTGAACTCATTGTCATGTTCAAGAAACCAATTTGAAATGATTCGACCTTTGTGGCATGGTGCATTATCCTGCTGGAAGTAGCCATCAGAGAATGGGTACGTGGTGATCATAAAGGGATGGACATGGTCAGAAACAATTCTCAGGTAGGCCGTGGCATTTAAACGATGCCCAATTGCCACTAAGGGGCCTAAAGTGTGCCAAGAAAACATCCCCCATACCATTACACCACCACCACCAGCCTGTACAGTGGTAACAAGGCATGATGGATCCATGTTCTCATTCTGTTTACGCCAAATTCTGAATGTCTCAATAGAAATAGAAATCAGACCAGGCAACATTTTTCCAGTCTTCAACTGTCCAATTTTGGTGAGCTTGTGCAAATTGTAGCCTCTTTTTCCTATTTGTAGTGGAGATGAGTGGTACCCGGTGGGGTCTTCTGCTGTTGTAGCCCATCTGCCTCAAGGTTGTGCGTGTTGTGGCTTCACAAATGTTTTGCTGCATACCTCGGCTGTAATGAGTGGTTATTTCAGTCAAAGTTGCTCTTCTATCAGCTTGAATCAGTCGGCCCATTCTCCTCTGACCTCTAGCATCAACAAGCCCACAGGACTGCAGCATACTGGATGTTTTTCCCTTTTCACACCATTCTTTGTAAACCCTAGAAATGGTTGTGCGTGAAAATCCCAGTAACTGAGCAGATTGTGAAATACTCAGACCGGCCCGTCTGGCACCAACAACCATGCCACGCTCAAAATTGCTTAAATCACCTTTCTTTCCCATTCTGACATTCAGTTTGGAGTTCAGGAGATTGTTTTGACCAGGACCACAGTTCTAAATGCATTGAGGCAACTGCCATGTGATCGGTTGATTAGATTGCATTAATGAGAAATTGAACAGGTGTTCCTAATAATCCTTTAGGTGAGTGTAGACGTCTAACCATAGCCCAAGAATAGACTAGTCATCTAGAACATGAGCATGTCAAAGAAATGAAACCAAACACCTTAATAAAGTCAACAGTAATAACTGTTGACTTTGCTTAAATGATGGAATATCACACATCTTGCAAGTTATTTAGGCAAAAACGACATGTAACCAAATTCAAGGTTATTTTGGCTAGAAGTGGGTTACTCATAGCCAGACTATATCGAGTCTATAGTTAACCTGAGATGGTGAAATGACGATTATTGCTTACTGGGGTGATCCTCATCTGGAGGTGATGTAATTTGACTTTGGCTTATAACAAACCACACAGCAACCACCTATAACACCCTAGCAACACCTTAGCAACCCCTGAAGACCATAGGAAATAGAACACAAAACCTAGAATTATGCTGGTGAGTTGTACACCCTCACTTTTTGTGAAATCTAGTTATTAATATGATTGTGTGTGTGTGTGTGTGTTGTGTAAAACAGCCCTGCTGTCCAGCACCGATAAGAGTATTCTCCATCTCTCCTCTCTTTCATCTTCAGAATAATCCCGCATTCACAATATATACAAAATAACAGAGAGAGAGAAAGTGTGAGAGAGATGCCTCAAAAAGCAGCAATCCCTTTGTTGAATAATATCTCCAAAATCTTTTACTGGATATCTTTGTGCATGTGTGAGTACAAAAGACTAAAATGAATAATAGTGTGTTTATGCATATGAAAAAGGAAAAAAGAATGTGTGGGTTTTTGTTTGTTACTTCAGCTTCTTTTTTTATCAAAATGCAGTGAAACTCTAGTAAGTGGGCATACTCTTAATTTAGCATGCACTATTTTTTAATTATTGGTCTACATGTTTTTCTAAATTAGTGTTTTTTTCTTGTTTTGTTTCACCTTGATGTTTTTAATGCATGATTGAACGGCCCCTTTCTGTGAGAAATTGTGAGTATGTGACTCTCTATTGTGAGTTGCTCTGGATAAAAGCATCTGCTAAATGCCGAAATGTAAATGTAAGTGAGGGATGTTTTTCACAAAATCCAATCAGAAGCTGTCAGAGAGATGCATGTTAATACTAGTCATAAACAGCAGTCTGTCTCGGCTGACCACTTGTGATTGTATATCGCCCGAGACAAATGTTAAGTATGAGTCATTTATTGCAAATTATTGCGAAATAAACCCAGATAGGGTGACTTGACCAGTCTTGTATCATGCTGAAGGGGGTTTATTTTGCAATAAAGATGGGAAACTGGACATTATCTTGCCAAATAAATAAATAAATGGACATGAAATATTGATTTGAGTCGATAGTATTTTATTATGAGAGAAGAAAGGGACCATGGAGTGATATGAGATTATATGAATGAAGTTTTTCAGAGAGCTGTATAGTTCACACACAAACCTATGGGGGATACAGCTGGTGTGTAGTTTGGATGTAAACAGACCCCTCGATATTCCATATCTGTGATATATATTCATGCTCTGCCAGGGTTGAATATGTTCTGATTATACACATAAATATGGATATAGAGATGAACGTGACAGTGCTGGTTATAGAGGAATAAAAAATCAGTATGGAGTAGGCTGGACCACTAAGGACACACACACACACACACACACACACACACACACACACACACACACACACACACACACACACACACACACACACACACGTGTGATTGACATGCTCTCCAGTATTTCCAATAAGCTGTCAGCTGAACACAAAGCTCAGAGAGAGAGAGAGAGAGACCCTTGAACAAAAGAATTCTAGCTCATATCTCTTCCTCCAGTCTTCCTACAATCTGTTTCTTCTCTCACTTTTCCTCCAAATGTATTTCCATCAGGATATTCTTCATTCTCAGTGTCTCTCATCTACCTGTGCTTCTGTTTAAAAGTTTGGGGGTCAGTAATTTTTATTCAGCAAGGTGTGATCAATGATGATTCAGCAAATTGATCAACAAATAAATGCAGTTCAAACTTTCTATTCATCAAAGAATCCTGAAAAAGGAACACGGTTTACAAAAATATGAAGTAGCACAACCATTTTCAACATTAATAATAATAAACTTTCTTGAGCAGCAAATCATCATATTAAAATGATTTCTGAAGGATCATGTGACACTGAAGACTGGAGTAATGATTACTGAAAATTCAGCTTTGATTATAGGAATACATTACATTTTAAAATATATTACAATAGAAAACAGTTGCAATTGCAATAACATTTAACAATATTACTGTTCTTACTGTATTTTTGATACATGCAGCCTTAGTATACTACCATATATTTCAGTGCTGTCCATTTTGGTTTTCAAACATCTCTCGCTGCTCTCTGCAATCAATAATCCAGAACAAAGCAAGCTAATTTGGCTTGTGATGTTTTGTTCATGGTTTCTGAGGTTAAGAGCATGTAGTTTTATCTGTATGTCATGTGTAGGGGTTGTAAATGAAGCGCATGGCAACATGAATGCGATGATAATGGTCTTTTAATACACAGTTACTTGTAAAAATGAGAACGGACAAAGGAACAGACTGAATCTCAGGGTGTAAATACAAGAGGAAAACAAAGGGAACTAATTGGGACACAGCTGAACAGAATAACCAAACAATCAGTAACCATGAAGACTAATGAGAACAGGCAGGCAAACGGGAAAAATAACAAACAAAAACAGATGGCAGTGACTGTATATTTTATGTACTTATAGAGCCCTGTTTTAAGGATCTAAGCGCATGGTCTGAAGCGCATGGCGCAGGTGCACTTAGGTCGTGTCCGAATCCACTTTTGCTAGTTTGCTAGGCGTGCCCAGCGCATGGTCTAAAAGGGTTGTCCCTAGTCTCTTAATGAGTCATGGGTGTGTTTTGGGCGTAACGTGCAATAAACCAATCAGAGTCTCATCTCCCATTCCCTTTAAAAGCCAGTTGCGCTTGCACCATGGCGGATTCGCTATTTATATGGCAGGAAAGACTGAGTGCTTCTCCAGAGAGGAATCATTTTATTTTTAATATTTAACAATGTTTGTGTGCTGCTGCTTGTCCCTGTGTGTGTAATAAGCAGAGTGCACACGTGTTGTGCACCCGCCTATAGGCACATATTACTAACGCGATATTACTAACACAAAAAATACTGTGCTATTGACTTAAGATCAGGTTTTTGTTGGTCAGTGGTGTAGTCATTTTCAGTTCCTCAAAATAGCAATGCGCCAACAATGCGTCTGAACACACCTGGTTTTCAGACCAGCACGCCCATGGGTGAACAGATGGGTGCAAATGCATTTGCTATTTAAATAATGTGGCGCTGGACGTGAAAATGATAACTATGTCAGGCTGAAACTAGCAAAAAAACACTTGTCGCATTGCGCCGGGTGTATGATAGGGCCCATAATGTTAATAATGTTTTTTTGCACAAAAAATATATATGCAGAAAAAAAAATTCAACCTTCATTCTGACCTTCTGTCTGCTTTAAGGCATGTCAGTAAATGGCCCTCTGTTATAATTGTCTAACCTAAAAAAGTCTGTACAGAGACGCACAATGTACAAACAAACTGTTTAAACTGGATGCGTCAAGGCAAATGTTCTTTCACTCTTCCATTTGTCCTGTTGTCGGCAGACTCAAGCACGTGTATGTCAGAAACTGACACGCGTCTGTATACTGTATCAAGTGTAGACAGCGTCAGTGATTATAATGGGTTCTGTTTGTTTTTGATGCGACACTCGCGTCCAGTGTTGGCAATGTCAGCTGTTAAGTGTCTGAATGACAACTTTTCTGGAACTTTTCGTCAGTGTCTTGCTCTGGAGGCAGGCATATGCAAAATGTATTTGCCTGTGTGATGTCACAAATCCCACAATATCAAAACAAGCTGTTTGGGAGCTTAATTTAAGTAAATGCTGTTTATAACGGGAGTTTTAAGCTATATTTTAATGGTAATATCACATGTCAAAAGATCAAGGCAAATTGGAATGTCATGACCCCTTTAAGCCACTTCATTTCTTTCTGCCTACTGCTGAATTGCATGCACAGGATTGTAGGATGCAACAAAGGACACTTCTATACCTACAAAAACTGAATACTAGATGAATGCATGGTTACATTGACATTGAACATTGCCTAATGGTGGCGCTATTCAAACACCGCTATACTGTCTCTCATTTACCGCCATATGTTTAATCAATGTTTACAGCCAGCTGTAGGCTGGAGACTCACAGCAGCCATAATTTATACTCTCTGTTACTGTCCCTTTTAGAGACGGAGCGTCTTATAGGCCTTGAGGGAGTCGTATACGTCTGCACTCGGAGTGACCCTTCACCGCACACACATTACTGAAGTGAGCTTTGACACGATGAGCACGCTTTCTGTCCTTCCATCTATCACACTTTTTCTTTCGCTTCTCTTTAGCTGTTTTTCCTTACATACAGTCAAACCAAAATTTATTCAGACACCTTCAACACTTTCTCACATTATCACAGTTTATTCGCTACAGTTTGGAAAATAGTAATAATAAAATATGACAAGAACTGTTAGAACAAATTCATCTTGATAATGTCAGATAACTTTGATAGAAAGGGATGTAAATGATTACAATCAACCAATCAGCTGTTCAGTTTAACTACACAATTAGATGATACCAATTTAAGTCAACCAATGACCAAGCAATGCTTAATTGTGTTCAGTCTGTGGTGTGAAAGGTCACATCAGGAATTAAAGAAAAAACGCTTATGCAAAACATGGTCAGGTCAAAGTGTCTGAATAATGTTGGTCCCAAATTTGTATTCATTTTACTGGTAGTCCACTTTTGGGTATAATATGTAACAGTTGACTATATTTTGCTATCTTCACTTACATAAATGGAACTATAGTGTCCTGCACCCACTAAAAAAAATTATATCTGGTGTCTGACTAATTTTTGGTTTGACTGTATTGCCTGTCACAAAAAGACCCTATTGTGGCCATGCACTGCCAAATGTGTATGGCATTTTATACTTACATTTGCCACTTAACAAATGTTCATTTCAGACCTGGTGTTTTAAAGCAGTGGTATTTCAGAATGAATACCTAACTTCCATCTAGTCAGCCATTATAACCATAACAGACTGTATCTTTGCTTTATATATTGTCTATCACAATTATCCTTTAGTGTTTACTCTGTGCCTTGAGATAAAGTTCTTCAAAGTGTTTAAGATTAAACACATCAAAGCATTGCTTAGCAACTACATGCTGACTACATCTTCACTGCAACCTTTGACTTTAAGAACCTCTGGATATTTTCATCCATACAGCTCTGTATAAATCGCTACTGTTCAGATCACTGGAGCTTTACGCACATCAATTATTCAGCATGTTGTTTTGTAACCTGAAAACAATTACCCTCTTAACAAACTCACTCTTGTTTCAGCATAAATTACACCCACTTAATTAATTACACTTCATCGTTGGTTGCTGGAGAACCATTAATTAAACTTTATATTCAATTGCAATTTTATAGGTACATTACCTGTAACATCATATCAAAGACATGTTAAGACAATTCAATCAGATGTGTGCTTTTGCATGCATGGATAATATGTTCTTGGGTCAGTTAAAGTGCTGTAAACTTTACATAGTTCATTGATATATGTATCTATCTGTGTATCTATCTACGCACAACATATGTGATTCAACGGCAAAATGAGTCGCAATGAGCAAATTTTCAAAAATGAGATCACACCAAATAACAATGTTTGGATAACACCAAATTTGGCACACGCCAAGTCAAAACCAAATATCTATAGGAAAAAATATATATTAAACGTTTTTTTTCCCCATGATGCCACAATTGTTTGATTTAACATTTATTTATTTTACAATTAATTCAACAGACCGCACGGATCTAATATAATGTTACACATCAGATGTTTTTCCCCAACAGTTAACCAAACGTTCCCTTAAAGACATAACAGATCATGTTTGTGTGAATACTTGCCAAGACAGATTTGTTGAAATACTGTAATTCTGTGTATATCGGGATTGTGCGCTGTCTGAGGTGTCTTTGTGCACATGTGACGGTTAGTGTGAGCAAGATCGTTTCTCTCAGGACCACTATCGTCAAAGATGATAGACAATTAGCATATAGTTTGGATTGGCGGTATGGTTCTGTTCTGGGCAAGAACTCCCTAGCATGGATAAGAGCAGGGAGAGCAGCAATAACCCCCCTTAGGGTAAACAGAACAGAACCAACATGAAGTATTGCAGATATCATTAATGTTGATATTAAATGTACAAAATAATTCAGGAATTTAGTCTGATTTGAAGGGAATAAGAATACCAAATCCTGACTGACGAGAGGAGCTGGGGATGGTGGAGGGTAATTAGCTCCGGAGAAACATGCTAGCTGCTGATAGTACTGAAGGAGCTTATATATGCATGCTGTGATAGACGTCATATTCAATCTGATGCCATCTATCTATCTATCTATCTATCTATCTATCTATCTATCTATCTATCTATCTATCTATCTATCTATCTATCTATCTATCTATCTATCTATCTATCTATCTATCTATCTCTATCTATCTATCTATCTATCTATCATTAATAAATAAATATACACTCTAAAAAATGCTGGGTTAAAAACAACCCAAGTGTGTTGAAAATGGACTAATGACTGGGTTAAAACAATCCATTTACTGGGTTAAAACAACCCAATTGCTGAGTTAGTCCATTTTCAACCCAACTTGGGTTGTTTTTAACCCAGCATTTTTTAGAGTGTATATGAAATATTATTTATTAATAAATACATGTGAAATATTATTTATTTGTGTGTGTGTGTGTGTGTGTGTGTGTGTGTGTGTGTGTGTGTGTGTGTGTGTGTGTGTGTGTGTGTGTGTGTGTGTGTGTGTGTGTGTGTGTGAAATAGTAACATTATTTATTTATAAATGTATATGAATTATTATTTTTATATATATATGAAATATTATTTATTTATTTATAAATATATATAAATATTATATTTATAAATGTATATCATGAAAGTTACAATGTATGAACTTATATATAATTTTTATTACAATATAAATAATGTATAAAAAGTCATTTATTTTCTTTCAATTTTTTTACAGTGATTATCAAAAATATATTGTATAAATATTTTTTCCCAGTAACAACAGAATTATTTTGTTGTTTTTGGTGGCTTAATCTGAGGGACATTAAACTCTTGCTCTCTATTTTGTATGTATATATATATATATATATATATATATATATATATATATATATATATATATATATATATATATATATATATATATATAAAACCAAGAACCTTTCTGTTATCTCATTTTCTTCCTCCCCTTCCGTCTTTCTCAAGAGAATGTGTTGTGTACACTAGTTAATTAATTTCCTTGTCAGAACACAGTCAGTGATGTTTGAGAAAGGTCACATGAGGCAGTAAATCACATGGAAGGAACAGGTGCCGACAAGACAACATATAAACATGCATCAGAGCTTCAATATCAGTTCTGCTCTGACTCCAGTCATGCTGGAAATACATGGATGTCACTTCATTGGTCAAATATATTGGTGTTTTTTTTATTTTTATAATTATTATTATTTTGGAGTCTAGCAACATTCTGAAAACCCAATGCAAGGTCATTGTTTACCCATGCAAAGAGCGCTCATGATGCTTTCACAGAATCACAGTGAAGCACAGAGTCTGGGCGGGATGTTCTTAAAGACAGAATTGATCTTTGCGTCATTAAAATCAATCGTACATGTATCTTTTAACATTTCAGTCAGGCTGTGGAGGTCGTATGTCTACAAAATTGAATGCACACACGTTAATGTAGGTCAAAGCAGTGTTGGGTGATATTTTACACATAATTTTCTATAATATTGAAATGCACCAAGAGTGATATTTAATGTATAGATTATCTGTACATAGATAAAGGTCATGGTTGCATTTTTTACATTTTAAGGCATGGAGTGCTTATATGTATATTGCAAGATATTCAAGAAGTGTGTGTGTGTGTGTGTGTGTGTGTAGTCCTGGTAAACCCTACATTATTGGGAGCAAATGTCCCCACAAAGATAGTAATACCAGTAATTTTTGACCTTGAGGGGACGTTTTTTGGCACCCATGATGAAAACAGCTTATAAATCATACTAAATTATGGGATGGGTGGGTGGGGATCTCGCTGTCTTTCTGGGGTTCAGTCTCTTTCACCAGCAGCTGTCTGACTAGAATTCTGTCAGTAAAACCTCCACTAACACTCCCCAAAGAACTCATTTATTTAGTAGGAATAAGAAAGTGAAGAGACTGTTAAATCTGATAGTATTTTATGGAGAGAAAATGAAATGCACCAGTGGCATTAAATCATCAGAGAAGGAAAAAAAACTAAAGAATAAGAGCTGGAGGCAGAGTAAAAAGAAAGACTCCCTGAGCTATGCTAATTGTTATTTTAAAATTAATTCAACTTGAATCTTATTAAAATCCTTTGTGATGCTTTAGAATTCATAGTTTATATTGATTCCAGTCTGAAACTGCAGGGTTGTGCACTATTCAGAACTGAAATGAGATGCCTTTTCAGTTGAACTGAGGTGGCAAACAGGATGCAGAATTGCATAGATATATAGACAGATGGATGAATACAAGATAGATGGAAAGATAGACAATAGACAGACAGACAGAAAGACTGACAGACAGAAGACAGACAGACAGACAGACAGACAGATAGATAGACAGACAGAGACAGAAAGACTGACAGACAGAAGACAGACAGACAGATAGATAGATAGATAGATAGATAGATAGATAGATAGATAGATAGATAGATAGATAGATAGATAGATAGATAGATAGATAGACAGACAGACAGATAGATAGATAGATAGACAGACAGACAGACAAACAGACAGACAGATAGATAGATAGACAGACAGACAGACAGACAGACAGACAGATAGATAAATAGATAGACAGACAGACAGACAGACAGACAGACAGACAGACAGACAGACAGATAGACAGACAGACAGACAGACAGACAGACAGACAGACAGACAGACAGACAGACAGACAGATAGATAGATAGATAGATAGATAGATAGATAGATAGATAGATAGATAGATAGATAGACAGACAGATAGACAGAAAGACAGACAGAATACAGATAGATAGATAGATAGATAGATAGATAGATAGATAGATAGATAGATAGATAGATAGATAGATAGATAGATAGATAGATAGACAGACAGACAGACAGACAGACAGACAGATAGATAGATAGATAGATAGATAGATAGATAGATAGATAGATAGATAGATAGATAGATAGATAGATAGATAGATAGAAAGACAGACAGACAGACAGACAGACAGACAGATAGACAGACAGATGACAGACATACAGAAAGACAGACAGACAGACAGACAGACAGACAGACAGACAGACAGATAGATAGATAGATAGATAGATAGATAGATAGATAGATAGATAGATAGATAGATAGATAGATAGATAGAAGAAAGACAGACAGACAGAATACAGACAGATAGATAGATAGACAGACAGACAGATAGACAGACAGACAGACAGACAGACAGACAGACAGACAGACAGATAGATAGATAGATAGATAGATAGATAGATAGATAGATAGATAGATAGATAGATAGATAGATAGATAGATAGATAGATAGACAGACAGACAGAATACAGACAGATAGATAGATAGATAGATAGATAGATAGATAGATAGACAGACAGACAGACAGACAGACAGACAGACAGACAGACAGACAGACAGATACACAAGGACTACTGACTTCAGCCACAGGCTTAGATGAAATCAACTGAAGTTAAAAGAAGACATTAAATCTCTGAAGATCTCAGCAGAGGAGGATTAACCAACTCCACAACCAGCATTACCAGCTTCACTTATTACTGACCAGACTGACGTTATTTCTATCAGACATCTATAGAAGCACTTATTGAGAATTAATATAGGTTTAGATGATGTTGTTTTATTGAAAATGTTTGGTCACCATTATGGTGATCAGTATTCTCTTTAGTTGTGCAGTTTGACTCTTGGCTTTTAAAATCAGTTTATGGTTTTTGGTGTAACTATGTTTGCTAAAACACATAATTTGTTGCAAAAGAACCCATAAACATATCATATCAGATGATAAAGTTTTAATCATTGCAAAGAAAAATGTACCGTATTAATCTTTTAACTGACCAAAAATAGTTATTTGATATTGATAGATTTTCAACAATAGTATTTTGTTGGTACAGATCAGACATTGCAGTATATATATATAATTTATTTATTTTTTTATTTATTTTTATATACACACAGACATACAGAATCAGCATATGAATCTCAACAATGGTGACATGCTTCATGCCGTAATGCATGTTGGGTTTTATACTATGATGACTCATGATTCCCATAATGTATTGCGTCATGAAGCATGTCACCATGGTTGAGATTCATATGCTGATTCTGTATGTCTATGTATTTAAAAAAAAAAAAAAAAAAATCCTACATAGTATTTATAAATTAAAATTCTGATCTGTGCCAACAAAATATTGTCAGTGAAATTCTACCAATATCAACTTTTGATCAGTTATGAGAATTTTTTCTTTACGATGATTAAAACTTGATCGTCTTTGTTCATGGTTTCCTTTGCAATCTGTTGCTACAATCTTATTGAGTAGATATAGTGTATTATATTTTACAGTGTCGATAGATAGATAGGTGTGTGTGTGTGTGTGTGTGTGTGTGTGTGTGTGTGTGTGTGTGTGTGTGTGTGTGTGTGTGTGTGTGTGTGTGTGTGTGTGTGTCTCCGTCTCCTCAGGCAGTGGCTCAGTATAAGTGAATCAGAGAAAATCTGGATGGAGTATGTGATAGGCTGGCAGTGCGATCTGGCAACCAGCAGGGATCTGGAAAAGCATAACGCATCTAATAATCAGAAAGAACAGATGGAGCATACACTCGTCAACTGAGGCGGCCTCAGGAAAGATGTGTGTGCAGCACTGTACTACAAACCCAGTAGCCTATAAATCTCTTATTTCTTGCTTTCTTACCTGCATATGGAACTGGTGCATCTTTGTCCAGAGCCACTAAAGGAGGATCCAACAGAACCACATCTGTGTTCTCTGTGATGACGCCATGGTACGATGTCTCGATCCACGGCTTGTGCTTGTTCACTAAAAGAAAGAGAGAGAAATGAATGAGCTTTTTGAAGCTGTTTTGAAATAGAAACTACTGCACTAAACATTGAACTTTTCACAAAGGCCATTCTTAGAATACTGTTCAAAAAATTTATATTGACATGAATGTCACTCATATGCAGAAACACTCAGCAGGTCCAAGTCCCTTGAAGGACAGTGAGTTATTGAAAAAACAGAATGTCAATGTCAATTTGTGAAATTTCAGCAACATTTCAAATCAGAAATAAATGTTAATAATTCTTAATAATTAATCAATTCTCTTTACATCCTATTGTGTTTTTTTATGCATGAACACAAACATGGCTGATGAAAATGGCTCGCAGTCTCCACTCTAATTCATCCCAAAGGTGTTCTGTCAGGTTGAGGTCAGGACTCTGTGCAGGCCAGTCAAGTTCCTCCACACCCAGCTCGCTCATCCATGTCTTTATGGACCTTGCTTTGTGCTCTGGTGGGCAGTCATGTTGGAACAGGAAGGGGTCATCCCCAAACTGTTCCCACAAAGTTGGGAGCATGAAATTGTCCAAAATGTCTTGATATACTGAAGCATTAACTCATCCAGCTCCATCATCATGAACACTGGAGCCCCTCAGGGATGTGTGTTGAGCCCCCTCCTTTTCACTCTGCTGACACATGACTGCACACCCATACACAACAGCAATCTCTTCATCAAGTTTGCGGACGACACGACCGTAGTTGGTCTCATTAGCAACGATGATGAGACAAACTTCAGGAGCGAGATGAGCCGCCTGGCCAGGTGGTGTGGCGACAACAATCTCTCTCTGAACGTGGAGAAGACGAAGGAGATTGTTGTTGACTTCAGGAGAATGCACACCCAGCACGCTCCTCTGACCATCAACGGTGTGACCGTGGAAAGGGTGAGGAGCACCAAATTTCTGGGTGTACATATCACAGAAGACCTCTCCTGGACCGCCAACACCACAGCACTGACCAAGAAAGCACAGCAGCGACTCTACTTTCTCCGCAAGCTGAGAAGAGCCGGAGCCCCAGCCCCCATCATGCGCACCTTCTACAGAGGCACCATCGAGAGCATTCTGACCAGCTGCATCACTGTGTGGTACGACGCCTGCAACGCATCCTGCCGTAAAGCACTTCAGCGCATAGTGAGAGCAGCTGAGAAGATCGTTGGTGTCTCTCTCCCCACCCTCCAGGACATTTATAACTCCCGCCTCTCCGCAAAGCCCTCATCATTGCGAGAGACCCCACCCACCCATCGCACAGCCTCTTCAGTCTGCTGCCATCAGGGAGGAGGCTTCGCAGTCTCCAAGCAAGGACCAGCAGACTGAAGGACAGCTTCATTCCCCAAGCTGTCAGGGCATTGAACTCCCTCCCGACTCTGCCGACCCTCCCCTCTTCTGCCCCACGCACCTGATCTGGGAATCACCCCCCAGTTCTCCTCCCTTTCATCTACCTCATATATTGTCTCTCTGAGGAATTGGTCTCCCCTCTTACAGACTCTTTTTTGCACACAGACTCTTTTTGCACACAGACTCTTACAGACTCTTTTTTTGCACACACTCTTATAATTTTATTTTATACCTGCACTGACTTAAATCTGAAATTGCACTATTGTTACCATTGTTTGCACTATTTGCCATCGCCACTTTACCTCTATAATTCACTTTATCCATCTTTTTTTTAATCTTTCTTCTGTTGTTGTTACTGTTAAACTTTTGTTGTTATTGTTATTGTTATTGTTTTGTTGTTGTTAGGCACCTAGGGTCTGAGAGTCATAGAATTTCAATTCTCTGTATGTATGTATTGTACGTATGGCAGAATTGACAATAAAGCTGACTTTGACTTGACTTTGACTTGACATTAAGAGTTCCTTTCACTGGGACTAAGGGACCAAGCCCAACCCCTGAAAAACAACCCCACACCATAATCCCCCCTCCACCAAACTTTACACTTGGCACAATACAGTCAGGCAGGTACTGTTCTCCTGGCAACCACCAAACCCAGACTCGTCCATCGGACTGCCAGACAGAGAAGCGTGATTCATCACTCCAGAGAACACGTCTCCACTGCTCTAGAGTCCTGTGGTGGCGTGCTTTACACCACTGCATCTGACGCTTTCCATTGCACTTGGTGATGTAAGGCTTGGATGAGCTGCTCGGCCATGGAATCCCATCCCAAAGCCATGGAAGTAATTGGAACACCTGAATTCAATAATTTGGAGGGGTGTCCCAAAACTCTGGGCAATATAGTTTAGTTATAAAAATCGTTATAAATGTAGCAGTCCACACTACGACTATAACTATAACAGCACAAAGAAACAATATTGCCTATATTGAAGTCTACTACCATATCAGGGGATTTTACAACCATCCATTTAAAAATGAGCCGATGGCTTACTGCAGCCATTAATTTTTTATGTTGTACAATGAATTATGTGGGTTAATTAAAAAAAAAATGTATAATGCAGTATGAGATATAAAAAAAGACATGAATTGGCATATTTTTATCTTTAAGACACATACAAGCTGTTTGATTTCTAATCAGGCACAATAGTGACAGAAACAGGGCCAATGAAAATATACAATAATTTGTAGTTAATTTACGGTCTCTTGTGAATTAAACTTTGAAAAGGTCAACCTACACATGCACCTGATATTCTCTCACCTTCTTCCCCATCCACAATTTTTCTTCTTAAGAAATAAAGCATGCCCTCTAAAGGTCAGGGCCATATCATTTACTTGTTTTATGTCCCAGAGAGACCAACTAAAGCTGAGGGAAGCGCATGAGAGAGTGGAGACAGAATGGAGGACCGAAAGAAAGATGAGGGAAAAGGAGAGAGTGAGATTGAATGGAGGCCAAATCACTAAAAATCAACTTCTTTTTGAAAGACATGGAACTCAAGTAGGCCTTTCATTGACTGATGTATACACAACATTTCACCATTTATATATCCTGCAAGACTAATAACGTTGCCACTATAAATGCACTAAATCAACACAGTAATAGATTCTCATTCTGGGTCAATCAAAGAGCGTGCAGGACCAACCAAAAAGTCTGCTTTTCTCTCTCACACACACAAACAGAGGAAATAAAGTGTTAATCTGTTTTAAAGCTGTTTTAATCCGCTGGCAGCTGTTATGGGCTTCCTACATCCCGAGTGTCCAATCTTCCACCCAAATGCATGCACTCGCTTTCTCTCATTTTTCATCTCCTTACAGTTATATTTTAGAAAATGGGTATTTCTAGCTTTAATGTATAACAAAAGCAACAAGACAAGGTAAAATATATTATTTTTTAAATGAATTTATTTAATTAATTGCAATGTTTATTACAATTATCTTGATATCGAATCATAAAATCACTATCTTCTTCTATGCCAGTGTTTCTTGTTTTTGCAGCGGCCCACCCGCACTAATGAATCTATGTCGCCGTGGCTGAATCTACAGCCCTATACATCAAATTTTAAAATGTCTGTTGTCTGGATTGAATGTAATATATAAAATATTGGTGTACCACAAAATAAAAGAAAACATATAGTTCTGTTGAGTTGTTTTCGGGCTGCACACTATAACAAACAGCACAGTGCGACCTCAATAGTTCAATTCACTAAACAAAATGACTCTTATGAACCGGTTCTTTTTGTGAATCAAAAACATACAGCGCAACCAGTGTTGCATGCTGTCCAATTCACGAGCAAATAACTATCTATTTGAGACTATTTGATTCAATAACTATGATATATTACATCTAGCTATATATTAAATATATATATGCGCATAGATGGATGTGCTGTATCCCCTGGATGTGATGTTTGAAAGTTTGTGAACCCCTTGCAGAATCTGTGAAAATGTGAATAATTTTAACAAGAGGGATCATACAAAATGCATGTAATTTTTATTTAGTACTGTCCTGAATAAGATATTTTACATATATAAATATTTTTACAGTCCACAATACAAAAAAAGATGAATTTTTCAAAATGACCCTGTTCAAAAGTTTACACACCCTTGATTCTTAAAACTCTGTGTTGTTCCCTGGATGACCCAGTTTCTGTTTTGTGATGGTTGTTCACTAAAACACAACTATTAAAAATAAAAATAAAAAAAGCTTCAAACATTCTCTGATGCTCCAGAAGAAAACACAATGCATTAAGAGTCAGGGGTGAAAACTTTTGAACAGGATGAAGATGTCCAAATTTGTCTTATTTTGTTTAAATATCAATTTGTTTAATTTAGTACTGCCATGTGGAAACAACAGAAGATACTTGTATGTTTCCCGGAAGACAAATGAAGTACAATTTACCTTGATCTTCAAACTCAAAAAGTTTTCACCCCTGGTTCTTAATGTATCATATCCTTCCTTCTGGAGCATCAGTGAATGTTTGAAGCTTTTTTAATAGTTGTGTTTGAGTGCCTCAATTGTCCTATGTCAAAATCATACAGTCACTGCTGGAGAGGGTTTAAATATGGAAAGGATGTTGAAAAAAACTGAAGAATTTGCAGGACCTAAAGATGTTGGTCAGTTTAACTGCTCAGGACAAACAAAAGACAATCACAAAACAAGAAAACAGCAGTGGATCATCCAGGGAACAACGCATAGTATTAAGAATCAAAGGTACATAAACTTCTGAACAGGGTCATTTTTATAAATTCAGCTTTTTTTTTGTTTGTTTTGTGAATTATATGTAAACATCTTTTATGTAACATATCTTCATGACAGTACTAAATAAAAAATAACATGCATTTTGTATGATCCCTCTTATTTTGTTAAAATGATTCACATTTTCACAGATGCTGTGTGTAAACTTTTGAGCAAGACTGTAGTTATATGTCATGTATTTAATATATAATATCATAGTTTTACACAAGAAATGCAATTTCAAAATATGCAGCAAAATAATACAATTTGAAATTAAAAATAATTAGGAAAATTGTCTAAATTATACAGAAAAGGAATATAATTAAACTAGGAAATCTGTATCAACACCAAGCCCTAAAAGTAAGCATTAGTATGGGGATGGTGGACCCTTGTGTAGACAATATAGCCATTTGCTCACTGTGGTCAATGATCTGAAACATAAGGGTCTGCTTTATGAGATATGGCATTAACAGCATATTTCTGGCTGAAGGTTTCCTCAGCATGAGGCCTGTTAGCATTAGTACTAGTTAACGAGGCTCGTGGCTTCAATCCCAACTGCAGCGCTCATGATAACAACCATTTTCCCGAGCAGCAGTGCAGTTGGCATTGAAGGAGTGCGACTGGTTCCCTGCAGCTTGTGCCTTAATACAGAGATTCTGTGGGGAAGAATCTCTTCTTCTTTACAGTCTTCTGCACTTAGAGCCAAAACGGCTCCTTTCATCTCATCGCTCTTGGAGGAAAATGGGTTCAGATCATGGAAGGAATGCAGAACTAGGTTACAGGAAATATAAAATATAATAATGTTTAGTGAATTATGAAAATGTTGTCTTGTTCTATCTATATTGTACAAGAAATAAGGAAGAAGTATGTAGCCTCCTTGCTTGCTAGATACCAGCAGCAATAAGTCAGAGGATGAGTAGAAAAGATGCAAGATGACATCCTGAGGTTTTCCAAAACCATTCTTATTCAGGATCATGCCATCTTCTATTGGATTGCAGGGCCAGCGGCACCCAAAATCACTGTCTCCCTGATCACATAATGTGAAGGCATCTGATTAAGTGACTCTAAACTCTCAGATGTTTCCATTAGGCTGCACTAATGGACTAAGCTGAACTTAATTCTGCAAAGATTACAGGGGTTGAGAGGATCGGAGATGAGATAGATTTGAGCGGACTACACACACACATGCCCCAACAGTGGGATTGAGTGACTTTGATAGTCTTATGGAGAATCTACAATGGAAAAAAGTTGTCAATATATTTCAATAGCATACAGAATATTAGGGCTATAACCACCAGAAACCGTGAGGGGAACACATCCACTCCAATAATCAGATTTGGTCAAATTGTCCACCTCGATATTTGATATTCTTGTTGCTGCTCTGCTGCAGTTCATACGACCTGCTCTGTATGTTGTTAGGATGAAAGCACTAATAGGGATGTGGCGAGATCTCGCTATATTAAAACGTGATGATATTTCTCATCAATATGAAAAGCTGTCTTGTGGTATCAGCATGACGGAGTTGAGTTTGTGGCCAAACCCAATGCATTATATTGTTCTGCATATAGTAATTCATACTCAGAAAGTAGAACTGAAATGACATTCATTACAAGATGAATAGTTGAAACATTTCAAAATGCACCTGCACTGTTTTGCATTTTGTGACTTTAAGTTCAATAAGACTATTTTTCCAGTCATATATTTTGTCATTGAATATTTCTTAAAAATAGTGTTAAAATATAATCTTGTGAATCATGTATCACTGTGAGCTAAATGTATTGTCACGCCGCTACTTGTTAATGTCTAACATGTCTTAACATGTCTTAATGTCTGACGTAAATGTCAGAATGTTTGAGATAGGCTTTAAGGTCCTGAAATACTTAGGGGTAAAATTAAGTTTGAAATGCGTGAGCAGTGATATACTGATGCCGCCCACACTGCTGAGATCGATGGTTGGATGCAAATACGTGCTGCGCGCTTTCCTCTCAATAACAAAACACACAACGAAATTAAGAAAACAGCACGCATTTTTTTTAATAAAGCATAAGAATATCATCTGATCATTGCAACGTGGATATGTTTGCACAAGCTCTGCATTTCGGCATTCTGGTAAAGTCACGTCACGTTTATTTATATAGCACTTTATACAATACATTGCTTAAAATCAAACAGATTTACCGTATTAAACATGAAAAACAGTGTCAGTGTCTCATTTCATCAGAAGTACAACTTAATTTTCAACTAGATAAAAAAAAGTTAGTCGAGACAAACTTTAAGTTGGCTTGAGAAAGCCCGATCAGAAAGTTTTAAAAAGTTTGAAGATTTTCAGTTTGAAGTAGTTTAAAGTGTGAAATTTGACAGTTTTCAGGATCAGAAAAGAGAAAACAGACAGATAGATAGACAGACAGACAGACAGACAGATAGACACAGACAGACAGACAGACAGACAGACAGACAGACAGACAGACAGACAGACAGATAGAGATAGATAGATAGATAGATAGATAGATAGATAGATAGATAGATAGATAGATAGATAGATAGATAGATAGATAGATAGATAGATAGAAAAGATTACGTGTAAAAGAAGGCGGTGCCTCCGCGTCACACCTACCTATTACGTAATAGCCATAGACCAATGGAAGTGCAAAGGCGTTTACCAGCCGAAGCAAGGAGAGCCTGAATTCCATTTCGGTGGAATATTAAATGTCCATTTTAACGGTGAAAAAGTGCGATGTAAGAAGCCAAACATTTCATATTTCACAACAGTTTTACAACAGAAATGCCTGAACTTTTTGTCGAATTCTGCTGTTTTGAATCGAAATTATAGCATTTACGGGATTCATGTAAATCGTAACCTAATGTGACGAGACAAGAAACATAAACCGAGACATTTTCAGCATATTAGGCATATGAGTAAGAGTGAATGTGTGCATATTTTCAAATTAAAATATTATTTCCAAATAGTTCAAATGGATTACTTTGCAATAAATGAGAAAATATACATTTTACTTGCTTTTTTCACTAAAAGTGCTTTAATTGTTTTAATTACCGGTAATATTTAATTAAAAAGGACCTTTACAGTTGTGATCACGCTTATTGAAGCGCGTTGAAGAAAGCATGGGCTGAAACCTGTTTTTAGACACTTTTCACTTGTTTGCACTTTTTTTCACTTGGCAAATGTTAAATTGAAGACATATTTTGATAGCTCTTTCCTTTGGTCTAATTTCTCAGCGTGCGGACAACTCTTTAGCAGAACAAACTGGATATTCCTCCTTTTTTGAGCACATCCTTTTTGTTGCTCACACTTACTTAAAACTGTATTTTGCAGAATCTGACATTCTGAAAACCTGTTGAAATACATGTAGACTTACTTAAGCAACAACCTTTTGTTTTGACTTTATTTTGGGAGTTCAGTATAATGCAATATAATACATTATGTTTTCATAATAATATTTGAAATAAATGTTTCTCTCTTATTTTTCTCCATCCCACCCACTCTTAGAATCCCAGCATTCCCTGGATAGAGGAACACGATGAACCCTCTGCAATACTGCAGTAACACTTACATAGACCTGATGTAAGAGCTCCTGAACTCTAAAACACACACTGCACCTCCTGCATGAGGGGTGTGTAGAGAGCTGTGCATTCATCAACGCAGAATTAAAGAAGAAATGAGTGAAGAACATATGGTGTGAGCTTCCCATGTGTGGCCAAACACACACACACACACACACACACATTTAAGAGAGGAGGAACGTGTAGCTTCTCTTGTCTGATGATGATGATAATGACATATTCACTCCACTAATGATTATATATGATACACGGGTAACGATCAATCATAGCGCTGTCAGAACCCACACAGGTTTAGACCCTCGCCACATTAATCAAATGCATGTAGAACGCTGCTTCAGCAAATCAACACCCAAGAGCCTAACAAGGTCTGTTCAACCGTCCTAGTTCAAGACTCTTCAGCACTGCTATCTTTCAAAGAACCAGTTCCAATGAAAAGTCATTTTAAAATACTTTTAAGATACTTTTTGCAACTCCGTTTGGTGACATTAGAGGCACAGAAATGACACATTTCCCCTTTAGATATCCTTGTGAATAATTTTAAAAGTGAATGCTGCATATCAACATTGATCATTATTTGAAAATACAATAACAAATTGTAGCAAATATTTGATTGAAACGATATCTAACATAATCATTGTTTAAAATTAGGGATTCACTGGTAGTTTTAAAGACTAGACTTAAAATTCACAATATTATAAGCATACACTGAAAAAAAAAGTTTTTACTGCTAATTGTTTAATTAAAATGAGCTAAAGCAACACAATTGCTATACATTTTATCCTAACTTAATTTGTGTTCAATCCACTTAAATATAAGTCAAATTAAAGTTTACGTAATCCGTTTGTGTTGAGATTACATGATTTGTGTTGCTTTAACTGAAACTGGGTGGGGCTTGTTAGTTCCCAGCATGCTTTGCACATGGCTAAATCGAGAGAGAGTAAATGTTGTTATTTTATATGTAAAAGTGTTATTTTATGTATTTTTGAGCAACATGAGAAAGGGGAGACTTCATTGTGTTTAATATTCAATTATGTTGGAATTAGAACAATTTAAATTACAGTGGGTTACCATTGTGGAGAAGAGTGGAGCATTTGCTTAGGCTGTGGACTAAAACAATTAATGTCATTATGGCTTTGCTGTAGGAGCTTTTAATGCTTAACATTTAAGATGCTAATGTGAGCTTACTCGCTAAAAGTTTAACTAGCTAGTGCAGTATTATAATTCAATTGTGTAACAATAAAGTATATGAAATTGAAGTGGATGAATGATTATATGAAATTGAATGCCTGAATCATGTCATATGATGAGCCATATAAAACTTGCACTAAACTTACTTTGAGACTACTTAATTGAGTCACTTAAAATGTATTCATCCCTTGATGTTGAAGTTACATGAAGAAATTATGTTTGTTTAACTTATGTTAAACTTTAACATAGGGCTAGTTCACCCAAAAAAATGAAACTTCTGTCATTAATTCCTCACCTTCATGTCGCTCCAAACCTGTAAGACCTCCGTTCATCTTCTGAACATAAATTAAAATATTTGTTATGAAATCTGCGAGCTCTCTGACCCCTCCATAGATAGTAGGCTTGCTGCGATAGTCGGTGTTGCCGGTGTTACCGGTGTTCAGACTCAACACTGGTAACATCAATTGCACACCGTGGCACCGCCCCCACTGTCGTTTTGATTTTTTTGTTTATAGTAATAAAATAATTTAGTTCAGTTAGAGAACAGACACTACAATTAAAAACTGAACGTGTCTGCTTAGTAAAGCATGATCGGAATGAGTGTCATAGCACAAACGCAGCAGTAGTCAGATTTCATTCATCACGAGAGCGAAGAGCTGACAGACCAGATGATCGCGGAAGATTTGGTTTCAAAGCGAAATGTAAAAGAGCCTATTTAAGGAAGTTTATCATTGTGTGTTGTTGTGTTATTCATTAAGAATAATAGGCTAATGAACCCACAATTCAAGCAGACCCGCCCACGAATTGGCGCTAATTGAAAACCGAAACTAAAATGTGCACGGCCGCACAGAGCGCGCATTTATGGACGTACTCTCATTCACGGTGTGTGCGCACTGGCGCGTTTTCAGTTCATGCATATGGAAACTTAACTTTCATAGGAATTAATTGAAACCACTCGCTTTGCTCCGCTCCGTTATTAATGCCTGAGCAGCCGTGTGCATGTTACTTTCGGTTAGATAGAATTAGTGATTTAAAAGCCCAATCAGTAATACTGGCATTACCGGTGTTGTCACACGTC
>CM031957.1:29135356-29137856 GCA_018749465.1 Paracanthobrama guichenoti
GATAGATCTTGAAAAGTCGGCGTTTGGCTCCGCATGGTGGTCATTTTTGTCAACTACAGTCTATTTATGTTGCACTTCTCCTGCAGTTAAATGACACTGCAGTGACAGTCTTTTATTTCTTTTTATCTAGTTTAGCATTTGATTATTATTATGATTCAATAGTAAACAGAAGAAATATAGGTAACAATTTACAATACGGGTGCACTAATATGCATTAATTAATGCTTAACTAATGCACAGATAATCATGAGTTAATGTATGACTCATGAAGAACTAACCCATTTATTAATGATTACTGCATCAGCAACTAATGAAGAGTCTATATGATTAATAGAGTAAATAAAATATGAATTGCTATTAATTTAATATGTCATCGTGCATTAATTCCCTCGTAGCATATTACACTCACCTAAAGGATTATTGGGAACACATGTTCAATTTCTCATTAATGCAATTATCTAATCAACCAATCACATGGCAGTTGCTTCAATGCATTTAGGGGTGTGGTCCTGGTCAAGACAATCTCCTGAACTCCAAACTGAATGTCAGAATGGGAAAGAAAGGTGATTTAAGCAATTTTGAGCGTGGCATGGTTGTTGGTGGCAGACGGGCCGGTCTGAGTATTTCACAATCTGCTCAGTTACTGGGATTTTCACGCACAACCATTTCTAGGGTTTACAAAGCATGGTGTGAAAAGGGAAAAACGTCCAGTATGCGGCAGTCCTGTGGACGAAAATGCCTTGTTGATGCTAGAGGTCAGAGGAGAATGGGCCGACTGATTCAAGCTGATAGAAGAGCAACTTTGACTGAAATAACCACTTGTTACAACCGAGGTATGCAGCAAAGCATTTGTGAAGCCACAACACGCACAACCTTGAGGCGGATGGGCTACAACAGCAGAAGACCCCACCGGGTACCACTCCTATCCACTACAAATAGGAAAAAGAGGCTACAATTTGCACGAGCTCACCAAAATTGGACAGTTGAAGACTGGAAAAATGTTGCCTGGTCTGATGAGTCTCGATTTCTGTTGAGACATTCAGATGGTAGAGTCAGAATTTGGCGTAAACAAAATGAGAACATGGATCCATCATGCCTTGTTACCACTGTGCATGCTACTGGTGGTGGTGTAATGGTGTGGGGGATGTTTTCTTGGCACATTTTAATCTCCTTAGTGCCAATTGGGCATTGTTTAAATGCCACGGCCTACCTGAGCATTGTTTCTGACCATGTCCATCCCTTTATGACCACCATGTACCCATTCTCCAATTGGTTTCTTGAACATGACAATGAGTTCACTGTACTAAAATGGCCCCCACAGTCACCAGATCTCAATCCAATAGAGCATCTTTGGGATGTGGTGGAACGGGAGCTTCGTGCCCTGGATGTGCATCCCACAAATCTCCATCAACTGCAAGATGCTATCCTATCAATATGGGCCAACATTTCTAAAGAATGCTTTCAGCACCTTGTTGAATCAGTGCCACATAGAATTAAGGCAGTTCTGAAGGCGAAAGGGGGTCAAACACAGTATTAGTATGGTGTTCCTAATAATCCTTTAGGTGAGTGTATATTAAAGAATAATTTAAATTAACTTGTTAATTACCACAATGGTTGAAGCCATGCATTTCAACTTCCAGTTGCTAATAATAGCTAACGATTTGCAAAGGTATCATTATGTTATGACTTTACTTGTTGAGGCGCATGACTGTTAACTAACTGTTAAGTAATATGTCATTGTGGTTATGGGTTTTGAATTAATTTTTAATTAGTTAACAGTCATGTGGCTCAACAAGTAAAGTCATAAACATAATGATACCTTTGCAAATCATTAGCTAATGATTAATTAAAGTTGCTCTTCAGTAGTTGCTGATGCAGTGATCATTAATAAATGGGTTAGTTCTTCATGAGTCCTACATTAACTCATGATTATCTGTGCGTTAGTTAAGCATGAATTAATGCATATTAGTGCACCCGTATTGTAAAGTGTTACCGAAATGGATAAGAAACGTAATTAAATCTATTGAAATATAATCCTAGAAAATAGAGAAGAGAGAAGAAGGGGGAGAACCACGGTGCCACATAAGTACAGACATACAACCATGAAGTAAAACACTATAAACCTATACGTAACTAACCTACTGACAGATTTGACTATAAATATACTATATAGAAATATAAATGTTAACCTATACATGTCTGGGGAGCAGTGCAAGATTATTGTAGTGCATGAGCATGTAAACATACATGTATTATAGAGTCTTTTGTGGGCTTATGTTCACACAGCAGTGTGTGAAAGTGTCTAGTTCGCATAGGGGACAGTGTGTTACTACAGGTGGTTTTTTACAGGCCCACTCACCTGTGTGTAGCACACTTCAAATTGCACTTTTTTTGGGTTTATGGGGTTATACAAAAACTTGCATTAAGTAGATTATTGTCTTTGACATAAACACCCACAAAATGTGTCTATATGATAAGGAAAAGTTAAAAAAAAAAAAAA